>VZTB01018170.1:2209-29369 GCA_013397245.1 Thryothorus ludovicianus
GGACCCTCCGTGCGTCCTTCTGTGTCCGTCTGTCACACGGCAAAGGATGCAGAGTGGGGAGAGGAGAGCACAGACCCGCTCAGTGCTCCACTGTCAGGGAGAGCATCTGAGCCTCCCGGTATGGATGGGCTTGCTCCAGGAGGAAAGGGCTGCTGGCAAGTCCAGTCCTGTGTGGAATATTATGGGCCCAAATGGGAAAGATTGCTGATTTGAGAGCCCCTGCGTGCAGGACTCACTTGGTGCAGACTATAGAAATGGTATTATCAGGTGTCTAGAGACAGGTAGTGACAGCATGAACCTGAGGAAACAAGTGGACCTTTTATTGTGGACAGCAGAAAAATATTCCTATCAGGGAACCACAGAATCATAGAGCATCTTGGCTGGAAGGAATGTTAAAGCTCATCTCATTCCAGTCCCATTTTCCCTCAAGGCAAGCTTCCCCTAGACCAGGTTGCTCCAAGTCCCATCCAGCTTGGTTTTGAACACTTCCAGGGACTGGACACATTAATAGGAAAATGTGCAAGTGTCTGTTTCATGCACAGCTTTCTGCACTTCCTCAGCCTTTGCTGAGATTACACCCCTCATCAGAAGCTACTTCCACTCAAAGCAGAAACTTTTTTTCATCTCCATTTGTTTTTTAGCTGAAAGGAGAAAAAAAACCCGTCCACACAATGGACTTGTACTTTAATCTGTGCTCTTAGCTCAGAAGGGTTATGTAAAAATAGGGAAAAAAACAAAAGCAGAAACACTCAGTGAATGGAGACTTCTCTTCCATCTCTTATTGGCTTCAACTTTTTTTTTTTTTTAACTTCTCAGACTCAAAGTTTTAATTGAAACCAGAAGTCTATTGAGAAGTAACTGAGCCAAGAAAACCTCTGTTTTCTCTGCAACTAGGGATGGGGAATAAATAATTTTTAGCTGATGTTATTTCAAGTCGTTTGAGCTTTTTGATTCCTGCCAAAAAGCCCAGCATAGATTATTAACACATTATCATTTTAGGAGGATGCACTTTTTGAAATGCTATAAAATGGTGTGTTAGGTTTGTGCAAAGCCATAAACTATGCTGGTTGTTGGCAAACAAAAGAAACAGTGGCCATGATTTATTATTAATAATGATAATAACTGAGCTATTTAGCCTGATTTGATATATACTGGTTTCTCTACTGAGGTTGCTCAGTATTGTTTTCAATAATGTACTTTGATTAAGTTGGGAACAGTTCTTGTTTAACAACTGATATTTCCATGTGCTTAATTAACTCAAGGAATTAAATGCTCAAAAAAGGTCCATCCATAATTTTTTGGCTTCAGATGCTGCTAAATCTCCTCTTGTGCTTTTTTTTGACCCAACCTTTGAGCTTCTTTTCCCAATCACACACATCTCTTAGGTGCAAGTGCCAATTTACCAACAGGACTCTTGTTTTCCAGAACCAGATTTGCCTAATCCTAGTTTCAGTGACTTTTCTTCTCTCTCAGTAGGGCTCAATTGCTCACACATAATCTTTCCCTTCTGTTTTCTTTCCCCTTTGGACAACACCCTCCAGGACTGAAAAACTCTTGCCTTGTGCCCTGAGACTTGCAATTACACAGTAATTTTGACTCTTGACCTAACTAGTAGCAAGAAAGGCTATTGTCTAATGAACCACGTAAAAACAGTTCTGGGATCCAACAGATTGCTGTGATGGAAATGAAAGATGTCTCAGTGAACTGATGACTGATTTGTTTGACCATATGCCTAGGTGGTTTTCCCTGCTCCCCATTAACCACCCATCTCTGGAGTATCTGTGATCTGTGGGTCTGCAACCATGTTGAAAGGCAGAATTAATAACTGCCAAAATGCGTTCCATGAAGCATGGAGGGACAGATTTTAAGCTGTGTTCAGGAAATGCAGCACTATTTTTGCCCACCCTAGCATGTAGGCATGCAGGGGTTTGGATTTGTAAGTGCTGGGTTTAAATATGTTTCTGGTGATGACACAAGGGCAGCAAATCTGCGTGTAGAAATTATGGAACCATAGAGTGATTTGTGTTGGAAGAGACTTAAAACATCATCTCATTCCACCCCCTGCCATGGGAAGGGACACTTTCCACTATCCCAGGCTACTCCAAGCCCCATCAAGCCCGGCCTTGAACTCTTCCAGGGATGGGGCAGCCACAGCTGCTCTGGGCAGCCTGTGCCAGGGCCTCACCACCCTCACAGAGAGGAATATTTTTCTAATATAGGTGACGTATAAAATAGTAAGTAGTCAGAGGAAATCCATGGTAAGGTCTAGCCTCACTGCTGGGAAGTCCAGGCAACATTAGGTTAGCACAAATCCAAAGCCTAGAGCTCTCCAAAGTGAGAAAGGTGAGACTGGGGGACAACCTTAATGGAGAAGTGTTTTGCTGAGGTGTTTCTACTGGGACTGATTTTGCTGCTATTGTAGGTACTGTTCTCATTACTTTTCTCTCTTTCCAGCTTGATAGAAAAGTTTCCTTTCCTGTTATTCTTGCTGAGGAAATAAAATGACTTACACTTTTAGGAAATTGTCACCTTGATTAAAGATGGACTTCAAAATCCCTCAATTCAGTGTTTGAGCCTGGGGGGGACCATCAGATCTGAAAGTGCTTTGTAAACATTTGATATCGGGACTCCTTTTTCCTTCTGATACATACCTGAAATCAGTTTGCAAGTGTGAGAGGTTAGCAACATTTGGAGGGTTTTTCTTTCTTCTTCCTGATGAGAAGGCTTCACCTGATGTGTCCTCAAAAGTTTACTGCATTTCTAAACCTATTTAGAGGTCTGCTGGATGCTGGGACCAAGCACAGCTCTGCAACAGGCACCTGGATTCTGAATTAACATTTGACTGGTTGTAGAGAGTACAAAGTTAAGGGGATAAATAGCTGAGGGAAAAAAGGAAGACAAAATAATTTCTTAAATTAAATAAAAGCAGTCAGAGAATAATACATCTTATCTTTCAGAGCTGAGGAAATGAGTGAAGGAAGTAGTTAATTTCTATTTATCAGCTCTTGAGAGAGAGCAGTTAGAAGCTATTTTGGCCCTTTGGAGCTGGGTTTACTTTGGAGGATAGATTGTCCAAATGCAACGATGTGCTTTTCAGTAAAGTTTCAGATGACTGGGTATGAAAAGAAATCTTCTGATATTATTGCATTTAAGGTCTTGTTGTCTTTCACATCCCTCCAAAAGACCAAGCAGAAAGTTTGAAGAAGAGTAGAGTGACCAAAGAGGAAGGTGGCCAGGGAAACAATCTGGGAATACAGACCCTGGTGCTGCTCACACATCCCAGGCCAGGTTTACCCTTGCTCATGAGCAGGCACTCTCAGCTTGTGCACTTGTCCATCCAGCACAGAGGTTTTTCAGGGAATACAGGAGTTGTGCTGATGGTGAGGATGAGCCTGAGTTACCCTTCCTGTGTAGGGCTGTTGAGTCTGATGCACCCTTTTGAAAGCAAGCACAGTGTGCCATGCAAAAGGAGCCCAATTTCTGTGCAAACGTGAGGTCCTAAGGTGGTGACAAGGCTCTGACCTGCCCTGGTGAGCAGCAGAGCACGAGGTGGCCCAAGGCTTGGCTCTGCAATGTATTGAGAAGTGCTGGGATTGTAACTAAGTACCTTTGTGAAGTGACTTATTCATCTTCTCAGTGCTTCTGAAAGAGTGAATCCCTGAATCCATAAGGTTTGCTGCACAGTCCTGGGCGGACAAGGGCTCTGTGAGGATGGCAGCAATGCAAGAAAAGTTTCCTCTGCTGTAGTAAGGTATAACTTGTAACAGTGTTTGGAAAATCTTTTCAGAAGAATGTGTGGTAGGCAAGCATGGGGTAACCCAGGACTCACTCAAATACCTCAAAATTAGAGATGGGTTAAAGATCGGAAGCCTGAGGTTTTAAGTTACTTTGAAATTTTTGTTAGCCTTAACCTTTAAAACTGAGATATATATGTATACAATGAATCACTCTCTTTCTGTCCTGACGTTTTAGCAGATGGAGAGGCCAGTTTTAAGATGGAAGGGAGAAAATGATGATACTCATACCAGAGGTCAAGCTGCAAGGCATTACAGGCACTTCTTCCCTCCATATGAATCCACATATCCTGAATGTCCTACTGATGTGATTTCTAAGACTTGGGCACTAGTCTAACTTCCCTCTGTGTTTCCAGACCCAGTGATGCTGTGATCCATGTCTACCACTCCTCAAGGCTAGTTAAATACTTGGCTTTGGAGAATGCAGTGGGGTTTCCACTGAAAGTGCTTTGAAATTCGATTATTTTCCTAGAAAAGGAAACCCTTCTTGTAGGTTTGGCTTCTGGGTTTTTTTGTTTTGGGTTTGTTTGGTGTGTTTTTGTTTTTTTTTTTTTTTTCTCTGTAAAAGCTTTCTACAGAGCTCTACAGTGGGGATTCAATAGAATTCTGTACTGGGAATAATTATCTGCTGAATTTCCCAGTTCTTTTTCAGAAGGGATCAGAGACATAAAGCTTAAATGGGGGAATTCAGTAAGTGTTCAAACAGGACTGTACACATGTAAAATGTTGTAGCAGCCATCTGGACAAAGTGTTACTATACATGTCCATTGTTCCTAAGGTTGCAAATCAGTTAAAAATATCAATATACATTCACATCCTTGAAATTTCGATAAATCTTCAACTGATGGGCTGAAAAATGGGACGCTTTCTCTCGGTTTCATGACAATTTTCTTCCTGAAAATTGAGTAAGCCTCCTCACCTATCAGATTTGTCTTCAATTGACTCAGAAAGTGGGAGTGGAAAAAGAAAACATTTTCCCTTTTGAATTATTCTAATTACATGCTTTTACAGAGGACAGCAGTCTCTATCCTATGGATATAAGGCTTCTTTATGGCCTCTGTTATCTTTTGGTGTTTGAGTGAGACAAAAATTGGAAGCCATGGCTTCTGATGCTATGACAGATTAGAGTGTAGACATCCTGAGGTCAATGGTACTCCTGTAGTCCACTGGCTTAAAGAGAAGGGCACTGGCCCAACAAATACTGTTGGATAGAAGTCATAAGAAGGCATTTTTTTCATAGGTGTTGGTTACATCAGATTTGAATTCTGTGTCATAGGAGGTACTCACAGGAGCATGAGTCCTGCTCCTACACATCTATCACCAGCATTGAAGAGACATCTGCTCTTAAAACATGCTGTCTTCTAGGTGTGACTCTTAGGACAGAACATTTTCTTCACCCTTAGCTCAGCAAACAGACTTCCCAAGGTCCTTAAGGAAAATCTTTGGAAAAAAAAAGCAGTGTGAGTAGAAATTAAAATAATAATAAGCTGCAGCATGCTTCCAGGCAGGAACTGAGAATTTATTCAAACCCACAGCCATCTCCAGCAGCACAAACATCTCAGTTGAGGGTTCCCTTGGTCCTTCAGAGCCACGGACCAAACTTTGCTTGGTTGGGAGCTAAGTAAAGGATTCAGCTTAAGAGACAGCAATCCATGGGGTCATTGATGAAGAGAGGTGGTGGTACCCAGGACTGACTTGACACTGGATTCTCCCCCAAATGTTGATCCCATCCCAACCTTTAACATCCTCATGGAGTCAATGGTGTTAGAAGTATTACAAGTGACAGAATGAGGGGAAATGGCCTCAAGTTGCTCCAGAAGAGGTTTAGATTAGATAACAGGAATAAATTGTTTCCTGGAGGGTTGTTCAGGCATCAGAACAGGCCGCCCATGGAAATGTGAGAATCACCATGCTTGAAGTGTTAAAAAAAATGTGCAGCTGTGGCACTTTGGGACATAGAGTGGCCTTAGCAGTGCTGGGGAATTGGTTGGAGTCCATGATCTTAGAGGGCTTTTCCAACCTGAATGATTCTATGAGTCTAAGGGAGTAACAATCCATCCAAAGTGCTGGTCCTGCTTCAATAGGGATTTGAGTGGTGAATCTGGGGCTCCTGATCCTCTGAGCTGCCTTGGAGGGAGCCCGATGTGTGCAAAGGGCTCAGTGAAGTAATTGATCTGGAGAGGTCTTTCAGGCCTGTGGGTACTCAGCAGGCTTTTATCTCCTTCTGACTCCACACAGCACTTCTGTAACCACTTCCTCTTCAGCCTCATTAGAGGCAAAGGTGCTCCTTCTCTCTGCCCACAGCAGCTGTCAATTATCTGCCTTTATTCCTGGCCTCAGGTCTTCCCATCAGCATGTACCCAGCTAATGTTTTTGTGCCTCTTGGTATCACTGTCCCAGCACTGTGGGCTGCTCTTTGTCCCAGGTGCATCCAGCTGCATCCACTTGTGTCCTGTGCTGCTTTTGCCTTCTGATTTTTCTTCTTCTTCTCCTATCTATGAGGGTTTAAGGGAATTTCTTATATTTCTGGCCCTGACACCCTCTTTCCCCAAAAGACTGATGTACTTTGCAGGACAAAGCAACCCCAATGCTTTCCTTTAAATACCCCAAATTATTGCTGCTCTTCTTCTATGCCCTTTAGACACCCCATTTTCTCACAGTCCTCTCGATGCTGGGGATGCTTGGTGTGTTATATAGGACCAAGCAAGACATCACTGCTTAGTCAGCATGGAAACACACAGTGCAGTGTCCTGGAGGGACAAAATCCAACCTTTCTTACTCCCAGCATCATTTGAAGCATGCAGAATGGAGTAACATGGGATGTGTTGTTTGTACAGACTCCAGACTGGGCACGGGACTGAAGCCTTTCAGATCCTCCTTGTGCCATCACTTACGGCTCTGAGGAGTGAATCCTGAGCCAAGGCATGGTGCATTCCCTATCAGATGTGTTGTTAGATTTTACTTATTTCTTTGTTTTTCCTGAAGAAAGAGGATGCTGGCTTATTTGGCACATGTGCAAGCAAAAATAAAATCACGGAGAAGGGAAAAAAAATAAAAAGTGAAAGGAGTCCTGTGGCAGCAGCAGTAAATAAAAAAAAAACTCTTGTTAATGATTTATACAGAGAAATAATTTTCCACACATTTCGTGGTGCAGAGGGAAATGCTTGATCAGAGGGAGAAGAAGAGATTATTGCCCTGCCATGACGGTGTTAGAAGGAGGCTACTGTGTATGATGGCAGCTCTCCAAGAGCAGAGTCAATCTAGGAAAGTTTGGTAACACAGATGATGGAATTGTACAGGGTTTTGCTTTCTGTGGCTGATCTCTGTGCCAATAACCCTTCCCTAAATACCCATAAAACTTTCCATTTGTAGCCTGGAGTAGCTGCCACTACCTCCAGGATGGTGTGCTTGGCAAGAGCTGGCTGGAACATAGTAAGTATTTAAGTCCCCTTCTGTGCACATTGACACTTCCTCCCAAAGAGTTTTATGGCTGCTGTTAATGGAGTAAGTTTTATCTTTGCAGTGGCACACACTCTGCGCCCAGCAGAGTGCTCAGGGTGGTCTCTTGGGTCATCCCAGGAGTCACCTTTGATTGTACCTCACGCTGGCAATGATGATGATTGGTCTGGGAGCTCAGCAAAATGGTGTTGACCTTACTTAGGCAAAACTACCGGCCTGACTTGTGTTGTAATGAGCTGAGACACAGCTGGCATTTCTTTCTGGTTTTCAGTGTCTTGGAGACCTGATGTTCACAAGGAAAATGGGCAAAAAGAACATGCCAGTTCTTGATGACATTAGAATCAAATTCTATACCTTGAATTCCTAGAGAAATTGTAAATGTGTGAAAGTGTTCCAGGCCAGGTTGGACTTGGGGCTGGAGCAACCTTGTCTAGCGGAAAGTGTCCTTGCCCATGGCAAGGGGCTGGAAAAAGATGGCCATAAAGGTCCCTTCCAACACAAACCAAATTTTTGTTACCTACCTCAGAGGGATTGAGTGGGAGGATCTTGACCATTTTAGAGAGCAGAAGCCCCTGTGAGAAGGTGTTCACAGGTCTGATGACTGCGTTCCCCTTCCCAGCACTCTGAAACAGCTTTAGGTTTTGAGTGAGGAGATTTATAAAACCTTGGTAGAGTTCTCAGGCAAGAGCTTGTAAAAGCCCTTGGGCAGTGTGATGGGCACCCCTCCTGCTCCTGCAGATGGGTGCTTTGCTACACTGGTGATTGCCACAGCTGTACCTTGGGCAGTATTGCTTTTATTGTTCTTGTGATTTATGGCCGTGTCAGTTGCTTAATCATTCAGCTGGCCCTCCTGCAAGCCCTGTATGATAGTTAGTTACTTACATAGAAAGGTGACTATCTGATCTAATTATAAAGTCTCAAACCTAATTATGGAGTCAGATATGATTCCATAATCTACTCTAAATGTTTCTATGTTGAGAAGACAGATACGCGTGTGTGTAATGTACACACTTACATGCCTCTGTAATTACAGATGTGCTTAGATTTTCATTTATTTCTGCCTTTTTGTCTTGGGCAGGATGCTTGCAGCTTCACCTGGCTGTGACAGATGTGTGGTTTACCATGTCTTTTTCCCTCAAGTGTGACTTTTCTGGCTCCTTTGCCAGACATAGGCACACAGTGCTACTCAGGAGATGCAGAGAGATGGTAGCTCTTGGACTCAACAATCTCTGATGGAAAAAAGTGAAGGTTATATTTCTGGCAACTGCCACTAACTCTTGCTCCTTGTTTTCATGAGGATAACCCACATTTGGGACAGCTTGCATCCTGCCCCATTGTAGAAAGTCTTCACACAATCCATGCAAAATCAGAGGCAGAGTTAGAAGGATTTGAACAAAAGCAGAGTTGGAGGCAGAGGAATTGTGTGAAGAGGAATCACATTTCTTCTTCTAATTCACCCTATTTATGAATTATATACCTTAGTTAGATGGACACTAAGCAGGTGACAGGAAGAGGGTGTTCTCTATGTGATCCATAATGTGGACAGAAAATAACTACCCCAGTCATTTGAACTCCCTGCCAAAGCTGGGTTGTTCTTTCAGAGGATCGTGGCCTCAGGAAGTACAAGAGGCTGTGGTCCAAAGCTGCCATAAATCTAGCTTCAGGGCTCTGAGCTGTGGATTAAATACAGTACATGATAATGATCCAGTATAAACTCATACTGGTTCAAATTTGCTCAGGAAAAAAGAAAAAAAAAAATTGCAGTGATTTAATTTTATCCCAGAAGGCTTTGTATTGTATCATGTTATGTCACTTGTCTGCACCATGCTGGTTTTATGGCTTACAAGTTTTCCCATCCCCTGGAACTGCCTTTAAGTTGTCACGAAGAAAATTCTAAGCCTCATATTGTGTGCTTGCCCATTCCACAGAAGTGTGATCAGATGCCTGTTCTTGATCAGCATCAAAGTCAGGCTGCTGGCTATCTGGCAGTGCATGGACAGAGACCACAACCAAGCATGAAACCCCAATTTCATTTTGCAAAACAATAATGAAGGAATAGGCTGGGCCATTTTTGTACTCCAATATGGGTTAACTGGGTTCAGTGCAGCTTGTCACATGCCAGGATGTTGGGTTTTTAAGACCCATGACAAATTCTGAAGTTTCACAGACACTGCTCATAAAAGCAGGTTTCTGACCAAAACTTGCCTTTGGCTGTAACATGGGTTGTCCATTGGCCTCTGGCCCAGGGGCAGCTGCACTTCCACAGTGCCATATATGACCATGGAAGCAACCTGGGAGTCTTTGTAGTGACAGGTGAAATCTCATCATTAAGCACTGCTGCATAGTCTCCAGTGCTTTGTGGTGAATGGTTTTAGAAGGACGGCATGTAAAGTCGGTTCTGGGATTCCTGATATTTTGCAGAGATTAGGGATTTAATGCAATGTCCTGTAGGAGAATAGAAGATCCAAAGGCAACAGGATAGACATAGAGTTTGAAATGTTGTGACCTCCACTTTGCATCTGCTATTAGCCTCAGACTTGTGCCTTAGTTTCCCCTTGCCTGAACAGGTTCAACAGATTTTTTTCCTTTTCATCCATACATTTTTGATTCTGTAATGAAATTAAAGGAGTCTCAGTAGTTACAGTGGTATTAGTGTAGCAGGGATTTGGGCAGCACCTCCTAATATTGCTCCCAACTCCTCGCTGCTGTTTCTAGTGCTTAAGCAGTTCAGACAAACTGCAGAAACACCGGGCAGCTGAACCAGCCTTGCTTGCATGTGTTGAAGGAGTGTTTGCTTTCTCCTAATGTGGCTGCTGTCATACTTAGAACCACAGAATCATAGAACCACTAAGGCTGGAAAAGACCTCCAAGATCATTGAGTCCAAGCTTAAGGTAAAAGCTATGCCAAGCATTATGTCCACTTTCGATTCAGGGAGAATCCCAAGCAGGTGGATTTCTCCTCCCTTCCATTGGCTTTCACCTCTGTTTTTGTCCTCGGCAAATTTTCACTTTAATCAATTTATAGCTGTGGCATATGAATACTCACAAGCACCAAGTTGCCTGAGTCAGAAGAGGGGAACATATTCAGAACCCTGAGCAGGAGACATTCAGTATGACCCAAAGGGAGGTCTTGCACTTGAGGGTTTTTGCCTCCAGAACAGTGTTTGAGGTGCCCAGAGGAGCTGATAAGAAATGTGAGCACTAGTAAAAAGGCTGAGCAAGCAGGCGTTAGATTATTTCTCAGTACTTATCAGAGGAAGTGTGAATCTCTCCCTAATTAAGAGCTAATGCCAGCTTCTGTGAAATTTATTGTCATTCACCTGTAAATTATCCTCCTCAAATTTAACTTGACTGCAGGAAGCCTGCTAGCAGTAACACTTTCCTCCATGAGCTTAATTTGGATGGTAAAACGTCTCTGTAGTTGCATTTTGAATGGGACTTGATACTAGTGAGCACTGGGGGCCTGGAAGGGCAGCTTGGGTCAGCACTTGGAAGTTCAGCTATACCTCATGTCCTGGGTACTTAAAATAGAAATAGAGCTCTTCCAGCAACAGAACAAGGAGGAATGCCTTTAAACCAACAGAGCTGGTTTAAATTGGATGTTGGGAAGAAATTCTTCCCCGTGAAGGTGATGAAGACCTGGCAAAGGCTGTCCACAGAAGCTGAGGCTGCCCCATCCCTGGCAGTGTTCAGGGCAAGGCTGAACGGGCCTTGGAGCAACCTGGGATAGTGGGAGGTGTTCCTGCCCATGGCAAGGGGTGTAACTGGATGAACTTTAGCTCCTTCCAACACAAACCATACTACGATTCTGTGATTGTGCTCACAGGCACTCTGGAGAGGGAGGTTTCCAATAGAGGTTACACGTTCAGAGGTCTGAAGTGAGGTTTCTTCTAATTAGTCAAAGCACAGGTAGCCTGCCCAAACTAGAAAGACGAGTATGGTGTCCCTGCAACCAAGTCATTTAACTATTAACCCTGAAGGAGAGTAAGGAGATACCTAAAACAATGACCCAGTTAATTCTGGGTGTAGCATTTGAGTGCAGGGTTATTTGTTGCTACCTGTGGGTCTGGTGATATCATCTGCAGGCTCTTGGCAGAACAGGAGGCCAATATTTTTAAGTTGGGTTTTGAGGAGGATTTGGCATGAATTCATCTGACATGGGTGTAATGCTATGACTTTATTTATCTGTCGCTTGTTTATGCTGAGCTGGAGGCACACGGCCAAGCAGGGATGAGTATTTGGACATTACAATCCAGCGTTTGGGTCCCACAACCAGACTCTTGACCAGAAACGTGGCTTTTTACTCATCCTCCATAAAACATTACCCAACGGCTCAAAACCTGATTGACTCTTCCTGTCCTGGGGTCGTGAGCTGCATTTAAGCTCCCGTTCCCTCGAGGGTCCCGAGGGGGCTGGTTCATTATGGCTGTGGGATTTCTCCCTTCCTTGCACCCTTGGTGGCTGCGGGCTCATCCTGCTGAGCTGCCCCAGAGCCTGCTCTTGCTCTTGGCAGCCAGCAGCGAGAGAAGTTAAAAGCCTGTGGGCGGAGGCCGGCACAGAGTGCCCATTGTACATGCGTGCATACCAGAGCGGTAACTCCCTGGAATGCTGCACCACCGAGCTTTTACCACCTTGTGTTTGTGTTGCAGCCCGGGAGAGAGAGTGTGTACATTGTGTCCTTCTCCACGTAGATTAACAATGTAAAATGGCAGATAAACAAGAGGATTTTTTTTTTTTTTCCTTGATTGGGCCTGTTGGAAGAGGAAGGTGTCTCTGACTCCCATCGCTTCCACAAGCACAAGGAGAGGCAAGGTGCAAAGTCAGTCAATTAGGTGGAGCAGCTCCTGCAACTGGGTGGCTCGCATGTACTAATTGTGCTAGTAATTAGCAATTACCACATGGTTTAGGTTCAAAACCATGTAAGGACATTAACTAACCCACTCTACAATGGGTTGGAAGGATGTAAGTGTGATCCTTGTTTCCCAGAGGTAAACTGGAGAGACTCAATGACCACAGAGTGAGTCAGGGCAGGCATGCAAAAGACCTTGGATCTGCTAGTTCCTCAAGATCACCTCGAGTGAGACCAATGACACCAGCTCTGGGAAATCAGTCTCTCCACTATTACCAGAAGATGTGCCACTTAAGTGTTTTGTGGTGTATTTCTGTCTCCTGTGAGCTACAGAAACCATCCCTAAGGCCAGATGACAACTCCAAGTTCTCTCTTTTTCATTATTTTTTTTCTTTCTTTTTTTTCTTTCTGCTTGGGTGGTCAGCTTGCGCTATTTATGGGAACTTTATTTGAATTTGTGTCTGCTGGGACCTGGGTGGATGTCCCCTAGTGACTTCATGGAGCTCTAGGATGTTTAGGACTTTCCACAACTAGCCATACATGTCCAGGTCCAACAAGTGACACATAGCCATGCTCCAGAGCAAATGCGGATCTACAACTAATAAAAGGTGCTTGTTCTTGCTTCTTGTTGAATTTCAAGCTTCTACAAGGTACCTTTAAAAAGGAAAAACGAACCCAGAGGTACAAGCACATGTGTTTCTTCCAAGCAAGCTGTGCTCTACAGTAGTGTACACTGGCACTGTTGTTCTGATTTGGTGATAGGTAGTAAGATAATTTTTGGGTTTTTTCTCTATGGCATATCGCTGCCAAGAATGACCTGGGAAATCCCTGGCTGTGCTCAGATCTTGATGGCAGCTGGACAAGTGTAGCTGAGCTAATCTAGCAGGGAGCTACTCCTGAAAGAGCCAATCTGCCCCCCCAGCACCTACTCCTGGCAGTGCCTCCCTGTTTCCTTCTCCATTTGCCAGAAGTGCTACTCCTCTGATCCACTGGGGAGTTGTTTCTCCTACAGTAGTGGAAAATATATTGATTTCTCTCTACTAATTTTGTAGACTTACACTTTTTTTGTATTCTTCTGCTAATTTTGTGGTTGAAATTGGCTTGCCACAAGGGATGTGTGTGGGGGGTGGCAATAGGGGAGTTTGAGGGAGGGTGTGTGAAAGCACCTCAATACCTTTTAAAACACTCCATAAGTATTACTTTTAACAAGATGTCCGTGGGTGATACAACTTCTGTCTCAACTGAACATTTACAGCTTCCCCCTTTGTCTTTAATTGAGGATTTGTGAGGTACCAATCAGGAGTGTTTCCATCTCAAAGGGTTCCATCTCTGATATTCTAAAGAAAGATAAAATTTGCAAGGTTGAGAGCACAGTCTGTGCATCATCCACTCAAGGCTTTTCTACAGAACAGTGATACATAAGGGCATGAGGAACTCTGGAGAATCTCGAGTTTAGCTTTTCTCTATGCACCTCTATGAAGGAAGCCCAGGTGGATCCTCCTGCAACTCCAGTATCCCACAGAACATTGTGGGATATAATAATTCTAAGGAATTATTCATCCAAAGCAGAGTTGCCCTCAGAACAGCTGGCAGCCAAGGGCATGTCTCTCTCACACCTGGGAAGTAAGGAAGCAGAGTTTGAAACTCTGCAGCTGATTCAGAGGGCAGCACCATGTTTTCAGTGTTCTGATCACTGGGTTATTGTTTAACTCAAGGCAAGTGTCTGAGTTTGCTTTTTTCCCCCACTGGAAACCCTGTGACAGTGAGCATGTCAAGATATGAGGAGGTTCATGGGTGTGGAGAGCTGGCTGTCCCCTCGATCATTGCATAAGCCGAGTTGAAGACGTTAGCATTTGGACTACAGTTCGGGTGTTTGTTTTGGTGTTGTTTCTTTTTTTAAATATATATTCACTGTCACTAACTTAATATGCATGGCTATTGTTCATTTCTTTGTGATGTCAGATCCAGCCCTCAGAAATGCTGGTGAGCCTTGGTTCCCATTTTGCTCCAAGGAAAGCCCTTGAGATGCTGCAGGGGAAGCCTGAGTGTGCCCTGTGCCCTGTTCTCAGTCATCTCCACACTCATTTGATAAGTACATGTGCTAACTCCCTCTTTTTTTTCTCCTTTCTTTTGACAGTGGCACATTTGGTCTCTTCTGAGCATCTTGCAGCCTCTGGGTGACCGGGACATTGAATTTGGTGGACAGTTGCCATTCACTCCCTGGGATCACACCTGCCCTTGCTTCCCTCACCCCCTCCCGTACTCCCCTTCCCTCCGACCAAACCCCAGGGCGTTGTGGTATTGCCATGGAGCCCAGAGAGACTTTGAGCAGCTCCCGGCAAAGGGCAGGCGAGGCAGACTTTCTGCCAGCTGCTGTCACCTCCACGAAGCCTTCGCCTGTCTCGGGCTGTGCAGGGGAGACGATGCTGCCTTCGTCCGGCGCGGGGAAAGGGATCCCGGTGAGCAGCGAGAGGCTGGAGCCCGAGGAAGAGGATGAGCTGGGTTCCGGAAGAGACGTGGATTCCACTTCCAATGCAGACAGCGAGAAATGGGTGGCGGGAGATGGCCTGGAGGAGCAGGAGTTTTCCATCAAGGAGGCTAACTTCACGGAGGGGAGTTTAAAACTAAAGATCCAGACCACCAAGAGAGCGAAGAAGCCCCCAAAGAACTTGGAGAACTACATTTGCCCTCCCGAGATCAAAATCACCATCAAGCAGTCTGGGGAGCAGAAGCTTTCCAGAACTGGGAAAAATAGCAAAACAGCTAAAGAGGAGGACAGATCACACTCCAAAAAGAAGGTAAGTCCCATACTTTTACATATTTCCAGTTTCTCTTAGAAGCAGAGGGAGAGGAATGAATCTGCTCAAACCATTTATATCCAAGGCATAGCCTTTGCAAGATTTGGCCTTGTAGCAGCACAGGGCAAGTATCATCCTGCACTGCCACATATGCATCAAGAATGATCTTGAACTATCCTTCAGATGAGCCAATTCAGAAGAGATCAAAAGTTCAACCAGGCCTCTTCTATTTTTGTATGTAATTGAGTTTTGAGATTAATGATTACATGAGTGAGAAATGAAGGAGCCCACTTCTAAACTGCTTTGTGCCTGAGCACTAATGCTCAAGCCTTTTGGCAGTTAAAGTATTCAACTGCATTTTTAAAATAGAGGTATGTGCACGGCGAACAATTGAATTCATTCCTGTATTCTGCGTGATGGGCTCCATTATTCTTGATTACAGCATTGTGTGAGTAGCACTACAGTTATGCTACAGAAAATACTTCCATTATAAGTCTCATTTTCTCCCAGATGCATAACATTTTATTGAAATATCCTTCTGCAGAGAAATTTTTGGTGCTTTAAGTCTGGGTGAAAATTGAACTTTTTTTATTTTTTCACTTATTCAAGGGTGATAAAAGAAAGAAAATCCTTTCTTCATATGAGCTGTTTTCAGGAGCACCCTTTTGATTTGCTGTTGGCTTGATTTTTCTGTAGTGTTGCCTACACTTAGTACATAGATCAAATTTAGTTCAAGTGTATTAAGCAGCACTGCTAGGGACACAAATTTCTGGATTAGTGGTATTTTCCATCCTAAGCATTAGCTAAGTATATTTGGTCAGGTTATAGTAAAAAATACTTCACCTCTGCCTCCTTAGTAACATTTGGGCTTCATGATGAGTTCAGACAGAATCCAGATTTGATAAAAGATGTACAAGTGTCTCCAAAACCTGGACAAATTGATCTAGGATTTAGGCACCCACTGAATAGGGTTTGGGTCATGGCTTGGTTTTTCTGCTCATACAGCTTTGCTCCTTCTTCTCCCATACCCTGTACATGTGATGGGTGCTCAAAGGGCAATATAAAGCCTTGAGGAGGCTAATTGCCACTACTTTTCTGGAGAAAACCTCCTCAGTAAGACTGACTTAGACCAAAATTTTCATTATTCAAAATCACTTTTTTAGGTGTCAACATTTCCCATTAACTCAATGTAACACCACTCATTTTTGGAGTGCTTTTCCTACAAGCTGAACTTGAAAACAAACCAAAAAAAAAACAATTCAAGGGATTTTTTTTTTTCCTCTCTTTTACATCATGTAGTGTATGGGCATGAAAGTGGTAGGCTGCTTTTAACACAGCAGAGGTTTGGCCCTATAACACTTTAAGAGATTTTCCCACCTACTGGAAAAGGATAGGCTGCCTTCTTAGCACCAAACAATGTCTAATTTCCACTCTCCTGTCCTCCATGAATGCTTGTAGCGATTTCAGGGAAAGCAGCAGTTTTATCAGACAATGCTCAGTGACAGCAAAGATGTCACAAGCAATCCTTTCATAGCTATGTAGAGGGAAAAAAAGAATGGCAAACCCCTACCTACCATGCATGGACTGCTGAGAATATGACCACACAAAAAAACAGGACCTTCATTTCTATTTATCGCCCAGTCTGATGGGCATGGAAAGTGTGTTTTTTTCTGTGTGGTCATCCAAAAGGTTGAATAAATAAAGCTAAGCATAAGGAAGTTACGCGCAAAAAAACCCCAAACAAAAACCAAACAAACCCAGTGGGAACAATAGCTAAAGAAAATCACCTTGTAGCATGGTTATGCTCAGGGTGATGACTTTAATTGCAGGAGGATAAGGAGTTTGAGAGAAACAGATCACAGCTCAGACATGGCCACATCCAGCTTACACCTGTGCTGCAAGGTCAGAGCTGGCTGGGGCTGTGCTCACACACACCCTGATCTCAAGCTGGGAGCGCTTTGGGTCAACACTGGTCTAATCTGGCCATTAAAACAAACAAAAAATAACCTCGGCACCCAGCAGGTGGGTGCTCTGAGCAGATGGGGAGGAGGCTGCTGCCCCGGTGCACCATTAGCATTAACACCCAACGGCTGCAGCGCGGCAGCTGCTGAGCCGCAGCTGCGGCAGAGATGTCCCCAGCGGGAGTCTGGAAGACCCCAGTGCAGGGATCTCAAGGGCTGTGATGCCTGGAGACCTACGGCCTGCATCGACAGGATGAGGGATAACCCAGGTCCCTGCAGCCGGGGGGATTCCCCACACGCCTGCCCCTCGGCTCGTGGGGTTCCAGGGTCAGCCTGTGGACCCCTCGCGTCAAGGGGTGATTGAAGGCACTGCAGAAAGAGAGGCTGGGACTGAGTGGGAGGAAAATTCCAGTGCTGGCAGAGTGATTTCTTCTATGGCCAGCATCTATCATGTGCTAGGTACAGAAATTTTTTGGGGGATGATAACTAGGAGGAAACAGCAAGTTGAAACTTGCATGGAGATGTAGCTCTCTGGTCTATCTGTGTATTTCCCCGGAAGAGCAGAGTATGCAGGAACCTTTGCATTTGCTTGCAGAACCACTGAGAGCTGCAGTAGTGGCTGTGGGGGAAAAAAAAAAAAGCGATTTGTCACATTCAAATGGTTTTGGCGGTTTTGAAATTTCATCATTAGGCTGCTTTGATTGCCTGTTGCTTTATTCAGCACAAGCTCCAGAAAAAGCAGCTTCTGGCAGCAGAAGGAGGGAACAACACATTTAAAGAGCGGGACAGATCTTCAGCTGGCACCAATCCACTGTCCCTAATGGATTTTTGCCAGGAGAGTTTGGCCCAATGTACACATTTCCCTTGCACATGGGAGCATTATTTGGGCTCACCACTTTGCTCGTGGATGCAGAGAATATACACAGTCTGAGCTGCACGTGCCATTCCTTTGCCTGTGATGGGAGGGAGTGGTTGCCCTGCACATCATGGAGTAGCACCCAAATTTATTTTTCCCCTGAGGAAGTGCAAACCCTATCAGGACTTGAAAAATCCCCTTAGCTGGTTGCATAATATTTCCAGCTACATCTCCAGCAGTCCCCAGTGCTTTGAAATATCACTTCAGCATTCTTGCAGGAGTTTCAATACATACAGCACAGAGGGCAAGTAATGAAAACACGGAAGCAATTTAAGTAACAGCATGTGGGTACACAAAGGACTGGTAATGCTAGCAATGTAAAAAGGGACTATGAACTGGGGATATAGCATTTATTCAGTAGCCACTTCGGGAGGAAGAAGACATGCCTGTTACTAAGCTTTAAACTACTCTGCTAATTCGGCAATAGGGATTAGTGCCTGATTTCTAAAGCTGTGGTCCAGAGAGCAGCGGTGATTAGAAGGGGACTCTGTGGAGAGCCATGATGCTCGTGTGCTGAGGCCCAGGGTTTTTGCCTTTGATTCCAGCTGCTACACTATATTAAAAGACATAAACATGCATTAAATACTTTCCTCATGTTGCTTTTCCGTGTGAGCAATCGCCCCAGGGATGTTATTCGATCCTGAATGGGAGGGGAGGGAATTCAAGAGAGGATCTTGCTGGGTGCAGTTGCTGATGCCCTGGAGTGGGGAGGCAGGCAGGGGATGAGAGAGTACCAGCACTGGGAACCTCTGCTCTGCTGGCTCGGATGCCTGGCTGCAACCCAACAACTTTTGGGGTTTCTTTTAAGTCCAGACCATGCCAAGTTTCACATCGGCTTCCCTTACTTGAAAAAAAAAAGAGTAAGGGTAGTTTCCTAACCCTTTTCCTGGGGCTGCTGAGAAGTTGAATCACAGCTTGAGCGGTTTCTCTGTCTGCTTGTGTGGCAATTGGAAAGTGCACAAATGTTCTGTAAGAGTTTTTTCCTGTTTCAACCCTTTGGCACCTGGGGATGGAGCGGGCTGAACCGTTGCCTCTTATACACCCACAAATAGCTCAATTTCATTTACTTTGATTGGAGAAGGAGGGAAGAAAAAAGCTAGGAGCCCAGAGGATGTCCTGCTAGCATGCTGGCAAGCCCTGCAGCTGCTGCTCTCTCACCTGCAGCAGGGTTGCTCGAGTCAACCACCTCTGCAAAACTAAAGATGCTTTTTCCTTCAGATAAGGAAACGTTATCAGTCTGGAAGAATACTGAAAGTGTGGCACCAAATGCAATGAAGCAATCTATCAGCATTCCCTGCCTGCCATGTAGCATTTAACAAGTCACAGAGGAACAGTTATTTCTCTGGTTTTGTTTTATTTCCCTTTTTTGTCCCTTCCCTGCATTTGTTTTTTTGGATTTTTTCCTATTCTCTTATGTCTGTAAACACTTCATTTTCCACCCTTTCTTTCTTTCGGTACAGCCTGACAAAGGTTCTTTGCAGCTTTTATCATATGCATAATGTCCTTCAGAGGATGTAAGCTTGTGATTTTGTAATTATTACTGCACTAAGGTTTTTTGAGAGCTTGCGATGGGTGAATGCATTTTATTGCTGAGAGATAAGCACAGCAGCAAGTCAATTGGAAGTAAAGCTTCCTTGTGTGTAGTCAGAGGAAATTCTATCTCTGGATTTTCTAGCAATGTTTTTTTTTCCTTTTTATTTGAGTTTCTGTAGGTGTTTGCCATTTCTCTGCAGGAAGCAGTTATAACACTTTTCCCCCTTGAAATTCAATTCACAGTCTTCCTTTTCACTGCCCCACATATGCAACTTTTTCTGGTGATTCACCTTTCCTCTCAGACAGTCTCATTCATGTGCTATCACAATTGCTGATGCTGAATTGATTTCTGCCTTTTATTCTTTTATATTCCTTTAATATATTTCTATATTCTTTACACATATTTTTGTAGCTCTGTAACCTGATGGTATTCACAGTTAACTCTATTAGACAGAAAGGCAAAATAAATTCCCTAGCATCTCTAAGCTGGGGGTCCAAGGTTGGATTCTTGGGGAAGCAAAGGTTGAAACTAGCTGTCTAAGGCACATTTTCATAAACAAAGTTTAGTTGCTGTCTAAAAGAGGGGGAATTGAAAGAAGGTTGAAACAGGAAAGAATTACCTCACCACTGATGTCTCTAACTGGGGATTTTTGTCAGATATGCTAATTTGCCAAACATATAAAAATTGCATTTGCATTATGCTATGGGTCCAACTTTGGCATTTTCCACCTGGTAAATTGTGCACCTAAAGATCCTGGTAAAGGTAACCCCTTTTTATCACCTAACTCATGATTTTAGGACCAGTGAAAAGGCATCACTGCATGCCTCCTTTTTCCACAGAGGATCACAAGTGCTCCCCCTCCCCTCCTTCCCCCTTTCTTTTTATTGATGACTGCACATTGAGCTTTCCCTCCAGGTTCTCATGTGCATCCGCAGCTCTTGCTGGATTACCCCTGTGCTGGACTCATCTCCCCTGTGATTTGTGTGCATGATCATCCAATTGCTCACCATGCATGCTTATCCCTCTTTGCTAGGGGCATCCCTGTGCACGATGTCATCTGAGTCAGCTCTGCCTGTTGCGATCCCAAACGCGGCCCAGGGGGTTGACGTAAGCGCTCGCTCCCTGTGGCCTAGCAAGGAAAAGAAAGCACTTGCATGTTAGTTACCTGCTTGAAAGTGGTAGGGTTTGATTTACAGCTTCTCTTTTCTCCCCCTTCCTCTCCTGCCCCTCCCCAAAGGATGGAACATCCACAGTCCCTTCAGCTTGGACCTGTTTCTGTGCGGTTCTAGTCCCTGTTCTTTCCTAGTAAAGCCTTGAGGAAGTTCTACGTGATGCTTGTGGAGGGTACCTGGAGCTCATGCCAGCAGAGTAGAGTTCAGCCTCTTCCCAGGTTATGGTACAGTTGCAGAGCCCCAGAAGTGCCAACACAGTGGAGGAGTGTCCTTCTAGCTGCCTCCAAGGAGAAACTGGCTCTTGAGTAGCTGAGAGATCAATGCAGAGCTGCTCTAACAGGCACGAGGCTCTTGGCATTTGTAGTCTTTATACACAAGTGCATGGGTGCAAAGCTACACAAACTCAGTTCTTTGATAGTCACCCCAGGTTCCCTTCAGGCTAGCTTTTCTTTCTGTTGCATTGTTGGAGGCACAAATGAAACAGCTGCAGTTTGGTGGTCTCCCACCTCAGGCATCTTAGGCTCGCCGCAAAAAAAAGAACAAGAAGGAATGAGATTTTGTTTGTTTGTTTGTTTGTTTTTGTGAAGAAATTAATTTCTTTACTTAAGAAACCACTTTTTCTAGGAGCTGAGAACCCCTTAGGCTCACCTTGGTCCATGAAGGTACCCTAAGGTGCTCACACTTGAGAGCTGAGTCATCTTGATCCCCCTCATAGCCATCTGGAGGAGGCTGGTCCCACCTGAAGGTGGTTCAAAGCCTCTCCAGGAAGAGCTGGAGGGCTGGATCCTAGTTTTAACCCTTCCTTCTCCTCCAAGGCTTGCTGGAGAAATGTCTGTCTTGCATCATGTCCTGGATATCTGGATATCTTGTGACAGGAATAAGGCAGAGTGTCTTTTCCAGCCCAGTGGTCTGCCTGAGCCAGCTGATACCAATCTCTCAGTTCTGTCTGCTCCCAAGGAATGGTGATTTTTTTTTTTTTTTTTTAATCTAGTCAAGTGGGTGCTAAAGAAGCAAACATCTGTCAGTGAAGGGATGGGCTGAGGAAATGTAAGCAGTATTTTTTTGCTGAACACAGAGTGCCAAACAAGGAAGACTTGGTGTACTTGATTAGCTGCCATATGACCAGGGCTTGGGGAGGCTGGCTGTGTTGAGGACAGGTTTTGTTTTGCAGCAGTCTCTCCCTCCCACAGCTGAGTTTCGATGGCCTTCTGTGACATTTCCTTGTTTACTCGTGCTGCGTCTTTCTCTTCAAACCTTGACAAAATATCCACAGACCTGGTGTTGGGATTGAGGAGATGCTGCAAGGAAGCAACTGGGAGAAGTGCAGGAAGCTGGGGACCCAGGTGGGGGTCCTTAGCCCCAGTCACCAAACTGCAGGAGAAGAGGGTGCAAATCCGTGGCCAAGTCAGTGCATGCATGTTGTTTCGAAAGCACCGTGGCCTCCAGGCTAGCAGAGATCGAGATGTGATGTGCTGGCGTGTACACCCAGGGCTGCAAACTGGTTGTGTTTTCATTTGCTGAGGTTTTAGGGTGTCAGTCTTTCATGTACCTGATCGTGTTCTTCCAGCATCAGCTTTTGCCTGCAGTGCTTCCTTTCTGCTTCCAGGCATGCCTGACCACAGACACCTTCTGATTTGCCTACAGACTTTTCATCTTGACTTCCTTTTTCACACAAATACTCACACACATGACACACACATCTAGCCCCCTCAGGTTAGGTCTAATTCTTCCCTCTCTTCATTCCCAGATGGGCTTCCTGCTGGCCCCATTCTCCTGCCCAGGCAACGGGTCTGAGTGACGGACCCAACTTAGCTCCTTTGCATGTCTTTACCTGGTGCCTCAGCTTGTATTTTCTTTTGCTTTTTCTAAGAGAACAGATACCTTTGAAAGTTGGTTTCTGGCCACTTTCCTCTTATGTGACTTCTCTGGTGACTAGTGATGAATGAACTTTTCAGCCAAGCCCTTTTTGGGAGCCTCTCAGAGTTCCCTTTCTTCTGGCCAGAGAAGAATTTGAACAAAACATGCTAGAGTATTGTATCCCAAAGATTGTGATTTTGCATCACATTTGATCAAAACTGGACAAAATATTCAAAAAAACATTGAGGAGAGAGGATTATACAGGCAAAGACTGTGTGTGCATTCACATACACACAAACACAGTGCGACCATGTTAACCTTATTTCCTTAGGAAACTGGTCTAAAAATATCCAGAATAAACATGAATTGTTTTGTTTTTTAATGTTGAGACTTTTCCAACTCTTGGACCTTAAAATGATTCCATTTCAGATGTGACCCTTGAGGATGAGGGTCACACAGTTAGCTGTGTTTTCATAAGAGCATTATTTTCCATTTCTTACCATGACTTCTAATATGAGTTAGGCCAGTGGTTGCTGGCTTCTTCATTTCAGGACATAAAGTGCTACTTCTACAGTGTGGTTACATTTGGACTCTGAGCTACAGGTGGTTGGTATGAGGAAAGGGATTCTCAAGCCAGGCTGCCATGTACCAGTAGCATGACCCTACTTCCAGGTAGGATGGACAGCAAACCCTACTTCTCCAGACTGGGCACAGTAGTATCAGACCAAACATCTTGTTAATATTTTTCTTTTTTTCTTGGAGCTGTGGGCTAGCAATGAAAAGAACAGCATGAGGGTTAAGGTGTTTTACTACAGGTTGCAAAGGGGATGGGATACCTGAGATCTGGCTTGGACTGTGGCCAAGGTGGGTTAGCTGAAGATGAGGACTGTCCTGTGCTGCTATTGTGCGTCCATGTCTGCATGTCTCTGTACAAAGGAAGGCACCAGGAGAGCCTTTCTGCAAGAATTTCACAAGTTCTGTAGAGAGGAGGATGAGTGGAACCATCTTGTCTCTTAGCACAGAATGTGAAATAGAGCAATGAGATTAAGTGACTCACTCAAGGAACCTGTCACAGGTCAGGTTAATGCTCAAACCTTTTTCACTGAGCTGTGGTTGCTTAACCATGACACAGTTGAGTCTCCCAGGAGTGGCCTGATCTCCAAGCATTGAGTGCAGAGCCCTTCTGGAAACCAGTCCTCTTCTAGCTGTCATTTAAGCAGATCAATTTGTTTCAAAATGGTCAAATCTCTGCATCTTCACTGCTCACTTAAAACTAAAACTTATCTCAGGGAAGAGCTAGGGCTGGATGCAGAAATTAGGGGGTGGAGTTTTGGGGCTGGCATGCAATCGGTTGACCTAGATGCCCTTAATAATCCCTTCTGGTCTGTAAACTTTAAAATGTGGTAAGAGTTGAATGAGGAATATCTTCTTGGAGGACTCATTATCTTCTCATCAGTTTCTCATGGCTCTCTCTCATCTGGGTGGCAAGGTTTGCAGAGAGAGATGGTATCTTTTTATTGACATCGGGTGTTACAAAAACTCTACCGCTATAAACTTGGGTGGTTCATTGAGGAATTTCAGTACTTTGCAGGATCCCAACTTCATGTGAGCTGCTCTCCCTCCACATGGCTGAAAGATGAGAATCAGCCCTGAGGGGATTCGTGGGTAATTCTGACTTGCCCAATGCTCTCGATTTTGGAAGGAATGTGGTGGCACAAGCAAAGGAGCCAGAGGACATGGCCCCCTCTCTCCATGCTGAGGACTCTGACAAGGAGAGGGCCAAGCACTGGACTTCAATGAGTCACCATGATCACACCCTCGCCTCACTGCAGGGCGAGTCACTGCTTCCCCAGCTGGTGCTTCTGTGAGAAGGCACTTCTGTAATTGCTTGGCAAACATTTCCCACGAGGATGTGCAGGAAAGAGTTTCCTCATACCTCCGAGGTAGAGCTTACACTAGGGTTACTAAATAGACTTTTATCAGTAGTCTCCCCTGCTCCTCAGCAGAACATTGTGCCAGCCTGGGTAGCTTCATCAAAATTTTACCTGCTGTGTTCCCAGGAGGATAATTTGATGTAAGGTCACCCATAAGACTAAGAAAAGTAGACCTGAGGCAGATATTTTTTTTTTCTGCTGGGGAGCAGCAGCACTAACAGGGTCTTGATCAGCCTTCATTTCTGTCTCCTGCCAAAGTCTATTCAGCTGCAGGGACAGACCCTACATTAGTCACCTCTCTAATCCACACTAACAGGGAGCTTGAAGGCACTTCTTTATTGCATCTTCCACTGGGAACTGACACTGTTGGATTGACAAGGTATTCTGGTTCTTACATCCCACGTTGTGTGCAGGTTAGATGGGGATAATTAATCTGTCCTGTCCATTTTCTGACATTACGTCCACTAGCACACAGCTGGTGAAGCCCTCTTTCCAAAGATAGCCTCTTGCTTTCCATGGGATATTTGCTTCAATAATTTATGTAATCAGCAGGACAAATACCCTCCAGCCTTTTCTCTTTCTGGTCTTAATTCCATTGCACCACTTGTAATTATACTCCTGATTTGAAGTAGGGAGGGGGTGGTGGTGGGAAAGCCTATTTGCTTCTGTGACTACAGCACAGCCATCACAGGAGGAAAAGGGGAGAGAGTCATGGGGAGGGACTGATCTGTCCTTAGGTCATCAGCTCTGGGTGTGGGCAGGAGCTGCTCTTAGTCACTGGGGGACAGTGACTGCCAGCACACTCCTTGGGAATCCCTGAAGGACAGGGCGGCTCTGCGGGAGGGCAGCAGGTCCTGCGCTGCTCCCCGTGTTTTGGCAGGCAGCTGTGGTGCATAACCAAAGCCATGCTGCATCCTTGGGGCCAGTTTGGGTCCTTGGGATGTGGCGCTCCGGGCCGTAATTGGGGTGCACTTGAAGAGAGTGGGAATTTGGCTGTCCCTGTTATCTAGAGGATGTTTCAAAGATAAAGGAGGGCAGCTTGTGATACACAGCAAGATGCTCAACCTGAGGCATTTGAGTGTGATAGAAAGGCTGACAGTGATTTACCCTTGGCTTTCTGCATTTGCTGAAGTTCTTATCACATGCAAGACTTTGGTAACGTAGGACTGTTGCGAGTTACTCTCTAAATAAGTCTTTTGCTACCTACATATTAGAATTTCACTTCAACTTGCTTAGATGCTGGTGCTGAGGATTGTCCTAAGGTGCTGAAAAGGTAGGAGATGGAAACTCTTGTCTCTTTTCAGTCTATCTGACCTCACTTAATCTAATACACTCAGCACGAGCCCATGGGGTACAGCAGCTGTGTGCTGGAGATAGAAGTCGACTCAGTCCATCTTGGCCACACGGTTTAATAGGCCTATGAAATCCCTGGGTCAAAGGCCAGCCACCATGCCCATCTTTGTCACATCTCAGTGATGTGTATCCTGGCAGGTTTTTCTTTTTGTTCCTCCCCGGCATGGAAAGAACCATCTGCCGGGTTGGCTTTCAGAAGAATTTTGAAAAATACCAATTTCCCTTTGTTGAGCGGGGTGTGTGAGGGGGTGGGGGCACACAGGACAGAAGGAGGAAGGAGAGCCTGACCTAAAACCAAGCCAGTATTTTCAGGGATTTTAGAATAGCTTGTATTGTGTTTCCTACTCCCCAAGGAAGGGTTGTCCTCTTTCTTCTTTTCTCTTTGATTCGATTCCCTGCCACTCTGCAAGCAAGTCAGAAGCTGCAGCTGCTGCTGTCAGCTGGGAAGGGAGTCCCCTTGTTTAAAAACCATGTGTTAATCCCTGGTTAGAAAAAGTAGCAATACTTTATGCTCCCCTTATAGCCCTCTATTCTCTCAGCATCTTGACTGCCTGCCCGTATACTTGCCACTTGTTTAAAAACAGATGCAGGTCAGCACCAAAGAGACTCAACAAGGACCACAGGTAGCACGAAGGTCTGTAAATAAATAAGCCTTAGGCCTGGACAAAGTGACCAAACATAGTTTTGAGAGTAGGGAGGGAGTCAGAAAGGACAAGCGTGTTATGTGAGGTCTGGGGAAAAATTGTGGAGACCTTTAGGAATAAGGGGAGCTTACTCTCCTGTTTTTGTCATAGCTGTTGGACACAGATGGGTAGAAGTGTTTGCTCAAGGAGCCTGTGCTTTGTTCACAAGGAAAAGCCAGCAGCCCAGTGGGAGAGGAATTTAAACAGTGAGGTAAGGAGAAGGGAGGATTTGGGCTCTGCCAGATGGAGACAGCCATGCAGGCAGTGCTGGAGAGGGTCTGATGGATAAATAAGAGGCCCAAGGGGTTTGGAAAGTTTGCCATCAGGTGTGATACCACAGCATCCACGGGTGAATGCAAAAGGTGGCCTGAGGCTGAAACAGGAGAGAAAGAAAAAGGTTTGATTTTGACCATCAAAAAACACCATCCGATCCTTTCTAGTAGAACAAGAAAATGAATCACCACAAAGGGAAAAAAAAGACTTAGATGATGGACGGTACTTACAGAAAATTGAAGGCAGTGCCCTGTAAGTGTTATAGATCATAGAATGATTTGGGTTGGAAACCCTTGCCACGGGGCAGAGACAACTTTAGACCATGTCACCTCTGAGTGCTACAAAAGAACGCAGGTTTTTTCCTCTTTCCTAAGGTTTTGAAGCAGATAATTGAGGCAGACAGAGAAGACATCCCACCTCACGCTGCCCCAGCCGCGTGTTTCACCACGGGCCCTGCTCTCACCCCACGGCTCGGCCTGCATCGCTCATTCCCCCACCAAGCCGCAGATCTCCCTCTCCCCAGGCTGCAAGGAACAACAAGGGGCTCGGCCCGCCACCCTTTCTTTCCCAGATGTGC
>VZTB01018170.1:29729-41824 GCA_013397245.1 Thryothorus ludovicianus
TTCCTTTTTCTTTTTGAGAGAGAGAGATAAAAGCTAAAGAAAGGTTTTCTGCGCCGGCAAAGGTGTGCTCCTGGCGCGTAAAAATATCCCCTCAGGAGCGAAGCGCACCAAAGGAGACTGGATTTAAGCGTTTTGCTTCTTAAGTTTGCCAGGAGAGATGTGAATCTTGGAAGAAGCCCAGCCAATAATAAAAAAAAAAAAAAAAAAAAAAAAAAAAAAAAAAAAAAAAAAAAACAACCAACTAAGGGGAAAAAATAAAAAANAGAAGCCCAGCCAATAATAAAAAAAAAAAAAAACAAAAAACAAAAACAAACAAACAAAAAGCTAACCAACTGAGGGGAAAAAATAAAAATAAAACAAACAGGAAAGAAGTTTGGTCTGCTTAGCCGGGCTGGAAGGAAGCATAGGAGAATTTTGCAGCCAATGAATTTTGTTTCTGTTTTATATGTGCTAGCACATTGCTTTTGGAGTCAAGATTTTCTACTTCATGTGCACTAACACACTGTCTTTGGTGCTAAGACTGCAGCTCTCCTGTGCCTCCCCATTTCCCATCAACCCTGTCAAACGTCTCTCTTTTTTTTTTTTTTAAATGAGAATAGAAAATCAAACAAGACAAGTGACAAACGTTCTTCTGTTCATTTTAGGTTGAAGTAAAACTCACATTTAAGCCTCATTGAAAGGCCTAAACTAAGTTGAAAATGTCTGCACTGTGAAGGGTGGGCTTTGCCACTGAGACCCTTGTGTTTCAACTGTGTGAAAGTTGCAGAAAAGTGCACATGGGATATGCAGAATTTCTTTTTTTTTTTTTTTTAAGTTAAAGAATAGGGTAGTGGTGTGAAAGAAAGAATTAGTTATGGCAAATCTTATTAGTGTCCATTGTAAGCAGAGTAGCAGAGACATATGGGACCACTTGCAAAATTATTTCTTGTTTATTCAGCTTCGTAACCGAAGCAAATTTTTTTGCATAGTGTCATTTATTTGGCAGCTGGAGGGGTGTGGAAGGTGTGTGTCTGTGAAGCAAAATGGGGGGAAGAGGGAACACAGTATTGGTATTCCATTTAAACTGATGCTCAGTGCTTTGTTTGTCAGGTTTTGGCAAGGCTTTTTGCTTTGAAAGCCATTCAGAGAGGATCGAAGCAGATGGCAGGGAGATCCTGTTTGTGTTATTTTTGGACATTCCCATTGAAAGTCTCAGATTGTTGTCCTTTTTCCCCCCTTCCCCCACTCATGCATGTTTTTCTTTCTTCCTTCCTTTCCCCTTTCCTTCTTGAGAACATTTTTATTTTTTTAAAGCATATATTATTAATCATACCACAACACCTAAAAGCTGGGTGTGTTTCTGATGAACCAAGCTGTGGCTAGTTTATATTTTTGTCTGTCTAAAATCAGACAAAGTGGTGGGGAGACTGTCTCCTGAAGCAGTAGGAGCAGAATTAGGAGTGTGAGTTGGGAAGCCAGACTGCCATTTTGTGGGGTTCAGCTCAACAGCAGCACATTCCCCTGGCAGAACAGCAGCTGTGTTAAGCTCACGCAGCAAATTTAGATGAAGAGCTTTGATAAAATTACTTTAGTGACCCCCATCTTTTCTAAGCCGTTGTGGAGGAGAGGACCAGCTGTAGATAGACTGGAAAACTGAACTAGCCCCTGGCTCTGTGGTGGTCTTCCCATGTTACTGGTCAGATTCGTCGGTCTCAGGCAGCCAACAGAGCTTTTGTTCTGCCATCATCAGTGCCCAGATTGTGGTAGGAAGAGGGAACTTCTTTGCCTCACATTGCTGGTATAAACAGCTTCCCTGAGCAGTAATTTAGTTTCGAGTAAAACTGCTGGAAACATCCTCAGTGCTTTTCATGTGGAAGTCTTCGCAGAAGCCCTTCACAACCTTTGTGCAGGCAATCCAGCAAAGCTGAGCCTGGTCCAATCAGTTAAAGCACTTGGCTAGCCCAGGTCTATCAGCGAGGATGTGCACACACAAGGAGGATGGGAGGTCTTGGCTGCAGTCAGTATCCAAAGGTTCAGGTGATTCACCCGAAGCTCCTCCAGATGATTAAATCTCTTAAGCTAAGCTGGAAATCTCGAGGAAACAAGCATTATCATGCTCGTTCTGTCAGTGGTTATTCCCAGATAGAAGTAGATATTTAAATCCTCAAATCCTTGCATCAGATGATATTAGCGGCACTTTGGCACAGGAAAATGGTTTACAAGGACATAAAGCTTTGGCCCAGAAAAATAAGCAAATGAACTTTACAGGTTTCACTTTTACTACTGTATCACTAAAAGACAGTTCGGTGCAGGTAGTGTCTGAGTTCAAGGTGATGATTCATTTTGGTTTTTAGATTGATTGAACCTGTATACCCACATCCTCAATCTTTCTTTTTTTTTTTTTTGCTTGTAACTGGTTCACTGAGGGAACCCACTTCAGAAACTCTCATTTTGTTCTTAATTGAATGATTGCTCTGAAGTCTTTCATGTGCATTGCAGCACGTGAGTTTCAATGCTGTAATTGTAAGGTGGTAGTGGGTGACCCGTAATGTGAGAAGTGATGTCTCTTGAGGTGCATTTTGCTGACTGCAATAAGCTCTGGAGGGGAAAAAAATAAAACAAACCAATCCAATCTTCACCTTTCCCTCAGTGTTATCTCTTGTTAGACGATGAACATCCCCTTGGCAGGATTTTTGCCCTGCAGTGCTGACTTTTATGCCTGCCTTGTTAAAGTTTGGCAACTCCTTGTTGTTACCTACTGGACAAGCCTTCTGCTCAGCGGACCTTCTCCTGCTCCTGGGGTAGCTCGGCTTCTCTGCCCAGTGAGGATTTCCCTTTGAGAGCTTCCAGGGATAAGGGCTTTCCTGGTCTGGTGCTTTGAGAAAGGAGCCAAGCAACAGTCTCAGCCTAGACAAAAGGCAAACTCGACCTACTATTTATGTAGTTACTTAAACATGATTTAACCTAAATAATGCACGCTGTGACTTGGCCGGGGGAGAGGGGGAAGGGGAGGAGAGGAGCTTGTTTCTAATGAGCCGGGAGACAGCACAATTAATTACATATGAAGGACAGATAACTGACAGCAAACTGTCTACAGTAGAGAGAAACAAAATACCGATGTGAACAATTAAAGCGTCCATGTGACGGAAGGGTCAGCGATTTCTCATAGAGCAGGCGGCTGGGCACAGCCCCTGGAGAGCCACGGCGGATGCTTGGCTGAGCGGGAGGCCAGGTGGGCTGAGATTTTTGGGGTCTTCCACCATCAAGGCTGAGCAGGCATTTCTGAGGCTGACAGGCAGCGCTCTGGGCATTATTTTCATCAAATGCGCTTTTGACAGCGGAACTGTTAGCTACTAATCTCAGCAACACGTGAGGCGGGGAGGAGAGTGGGTGAGGCAGCAGAGCAAAGGCTCCACGGGCAATTAGGTACCTGCCTCAGAATGCTGCCAGCCACATGAAGGAGAGATGAGATGACAGAGATTTTCCTTCCCTTTTTTTTCCTTAAAAATGTTTAATTTTCCTCACCGTCACCCAGATGTGGAAGCGCAAATCTCAGCTGCTGGCAGTTGAATTCTTTGAGGAGCGTGGTCAGAAATTTCCATCCTCTCTGCTCACTGTCCCTAAACTGCAATGAAATCTGGCATAGCTTATTACTCACAACACCCCTTTCATCCTCCCCTCCCTGCCAGACCATCCTACGGTCAGCCTCTGGCTGTAAAGGTTTGAAGGTAAAGGCCGATGGATTAGCCTAGGGAAGGGCCAAAGGTTAAATGAGCAGGGCTAGCAGCGTGCAAAGGGCTACGATTGAAATATTTGCTGAATGCTGACAGGCAGCAGAATAGAGGCAGACAAGTGGCAAATTCCTGTTTTCTCCTCTAATTGAGAAAATATTTTGGGTCGTATTCAGGCAGGCTGCAGATCGAGACAGGGAAAGTCAGCCAGCTAGGGAGGGAAGGATGGAAGGACTTAATAAAAATACTATTCCCACTAAACCTCTTTCCAAAAGTTTTGTGTTTATTCTTGTGGAAATCTCTGGAAGTTGGGGCTTACCTTTTTCTTGGTCATTTTTCCCATGCAACTGCAGAGCCAAAATGCTGCCCCTATGAACTTGACATGTCTTAAAAGCAGAATTTGACAAATTCTTGATTTTTTTGCAGCTACGGGAATCTTTTATTGAATTGTAGAAAGGTTTAGTTTGGAAGGAGCCTTCAAGAGCATCTTGTTTCAGGCCCTTGCCATGGTCAGGGACACCTTCCACCTGACCAGTTTGCTCCAAGCCCTGTCAAACCTTTCTTTCAAGTCTAGCTAATAGCATGGAGGTACTACTGTGAAAAATCCAGATGTTGTGGGGATCCATCTCTCATCTGCTGGGCAGGAGATTAATGACATTTGATGGTGTATTGATAAAACATGACAACTACTCAACCATTGATTTTATTTGCTTGTAACATGGATAATACTCAGCTGTGTTTCAAGCCCCTGTAATGCATGGTGCCCTTGTGCCTGGACAGGGCTGTTACAGTCATTATGGAAGTGAAGAGATTGTGCCTGTCTGGTGCACCGCAGGTCAGCTGCACTGATTTCTTGCCTTGGGCCAGCCCTCTGGCATTCCTTACTTGCTCCTGGATGTGGGCGGGAAGCTCTGGTGGCACTTGTGAGGAGGAAATTCCAGGTTGGTGTGACCAAAAGCAGCAGTTCCCTGGCCTTTCACACCCTGACATCTTCCTTCTAGAGGTCATTTAATCTTGCAAACACCCTGTGCCTTAAGCTTTCTGCTTTCCCCTTCCCCAAATGCTCCTTCGAAAGCTGATAATGTACTGAGAAGGTTTCAATTAACAAAATTTCTTTCTTTTTTAGAAATATGGTCTTAGTTAAGGAGTCAGGGAGAAGGGGAAGAAAGATGTAAAAAGAACTCATCAAGCCAAAAAGCAGCATGCGGGTCAGCACAGTTTACGTTCCCTTCTAAATGCTCTTGTCATAAAGCTGGGAGGCTGACTTACAAAATGTTTTCTGGAGCATGCCATAGCTGCAGCAGAGGAAGGTTTTGGCAGGAGTGTACCCAGTTTGTGGCCAGCAAGTTGTGTTGCATTTGAGCTCTTGGAATCTCATGTGCTCCTTAAAGATGCCCAAGAGGCAGTCAAGAGATTCCTAATAGTCAATATGAGCTTGGTTAAAGCTTCAGCATTTATCAGCAGCTCCAAAACTTTGTTGTAGAGCAAAAGGAAGGAAAGCTTGCCTGGCTTTGTAGGTCAGCTTCCAGTGAGGCATGCTGAGGGCTGCCAGGGTTCCATTCTGCTGGCCTCACCACAGTTGCTCCTGGAAAGCAGTTGACAGGGTTGGGGTAATATTCCTGCTGCTGGAGCAAGGCAGAGGATGATTCTTTTCCTGCCTGTGGCTATGAAGCAGCTGGTGTGTTGGTTGCTCAGCACTGCAGATTTCTGCCTTGATTCGAGAGGCCTGTGATGGGAATAAAGCAGCACAGTCAACACCTTACACTGGGGAGCCTGAGGCACTAACACAGAGCGTGTCCAGGGCAGGGAACAGAGCTGAGGAAGAGTCTAGAGCTCCAGGATTGGCTGAGGGAGCTGAGAAGGGGCTCAGCTTGGAGCAAAGGAGGTTCAGATGTGCCTTTCTTGGCTCTGCATAACTCCTGACAGGAGGGGACAGCCGGGGGGGAAAGGGCTCTGCCCACAGGGAAAATGAACAGGAGGAGAGGGAATGGCCTCAGGCTGGGCCAGAGGTGGGTTAGATTAAATACTAAAAATTTGCTTTACCAAAGGGCTATATCACCACCTCATGAGGGATTTGAAATGGATGTGGCACTTGGGGACATGGGTCAGTGGTGGCCCTGGCAGTGCTGGGGGAATGGTTGGACTCCATGATGGAGTTATTTTCCAGCCTAAAGGATCCTATGATTCTGTGCCTCCCTCTGCATAATGCTCTGTGTCAGCATGAGCTGAAAGCGAAGCCCCCGACTCATTCAGTCATCAAACCATCCTACTGCCTTTAAATCACGGGTCTGTCTTGACCTTCCCTTACCCCCCTCAGCCTGTGCCTGGGTTGCACAAGGGAGAACAAAGTGACACTTGTTTGCCTCGTCCAAAGAGCTCACTCAAGCAGGTGATTGTCTTGCCTCCTTTTGCAGTCCCAAAACAAAGTGTTGAAGTGTTGTTCTGGGATGTAAAACATCCCATATATTCCCCTGGGACTGGATTTTTGCTTTCTGACTGCAAGTGGCACTGAAAGGAAAAGAGGTCAAAATTGCAGGATAAGGGAAATAATTCCCAGGTGCTGAAATTAGGAGTAAGATGTGAGCACTCATCCTCTGCACTCCTCACAGTGCAGGGAGCAAGGGAGCTTTAACAGCTTTAGCTGCAGTCTCTAAAGAGCTGATCCTTCATTTGTAACCCTGCCAGGAAAAAAAAAAAAACAAAAAAGGAAAAGGATGAGAAGTAAATCAAATTCAGTTAAAAACTTGTCGTTGTTAATTTGTTTTGGGGATGTTAAGAGGCCAGTGCATCTGAGACCAGCACAAAACTATGTCTTGCAACAAAACAGTGTCTTGCAGCAAGGACCATGGTTCTGAGCCACAAGCCCCTGTTTACCTCCAAAAGGAAAGTTTATCCCTTCTGTGTTGAGCAAGGGAGGTTTGGTTTTATTTAGTCATGAGTATTTTCAGCACATATGCTGCTTCATGTTCGTGTGAAGATTTGGGCTTCAGGTTCCAAAGAGTTGTGGACCTCAAAACACAGGTGTATCCAGCATGCAAGCCAAGGAATTGGAAACATGGGTTTTGTGCTTAAAATGAAAGTCAAACTTCCTCTGTTTTGATCTCCCTCCCTTCGAATAAAGGATATGACAGCACACGCCATCCTCTGTGAGAAAAGAGTTAGATCTACAAAGCACTTTGAACCCCAGAGTGATATCATTCATTTTATTTGGTCTGTTCTGGTTTCTAGTTAAAATGAGAGGAACACAAAAAGATTTTGAGTCAGCAGTGCTTTTTGTTTAAATCTGAAACTTTAAAAATGAAAGAGCAGCAAGACAGGAAATATAAACTGAAACTAAAAAGGAGACTTGAAGAAGCCCAAGAGAAATGGAAAATCTAAACTTTGCCGGGGTGCCTTCAGCTGTAACAACTTGAAGGCTGAGCTCACCCCAGAGTGGGAAATTGTACTTTTTCATGCAACAGAAAGAGAAGACCTTCTCTCAGGGGACTGATGAGTCTGGTCACTTCAAAAGTTCTAGTTTCTAAAATAATTTCCATTTTATTAACCTTTTAACTACAGAGGAGTGTGGTGTTGTTTTGGGTTTTTTTGGTTTATTTTTTTGATTGGTTTGGCTTAGGCTTTTTGTTTGTTTGTTTGTTTGTTTTTTGTTTTTTGCTTTTTTTGTAGGGAGAGCCAGACCACTTTGGATATCAGTTTTCAGAACTGAAGCTCACAGCTGTAACCTGAGTTGCCATGGGTTATGCATACATAGCACTGCTGTTCCAAAAAGTCTATCTCTCACAATTTCCAGGCCTGTGCTTTATCTTTCAGGCCATAATATTTCTACAGGGTTGCCTACTCAGTTGCTCAGGATTTTATATCTAGAAGAACAGTTTCTGACCAGAAGTTTAGAAATTTGCCTTCTTCAAAAAATAAATATATTTCTGGTTTTGTTGTTGCTTTTTTTCCCTCATTTTGTGTAGCTTCTAGTTATCAGCAAATAATTTCTCTGAAAGTTAGAGACTCCTACAAGCCCCATGACACAGAGTTCCAATGAAGTAGGGACCAAAAACAACTGTGTCTGAGTAAATGTCTTGTTTGGGTGTTTGTAATCTGACTCAGCAGCCCAGACCTTGATTTTTATCTTCTCAGAGGATTGGGTGGGAGGAATGGGTAATAACAGTTCAAAGCAATGCAGTTCCTAACATCTGGGGTTAAAGGCAGGGATGGTATTTTGCAGTAAGGGCTATCAATATCTTGATGTCATTGTTCAGTTGTTTACCCTGATGTTGTAACATTTTACAACCAGAAAAGAAGCTCAAATCATCCATGCTTCCTACAAGACATTGCTGATTTGGAGTATTTTAGGAATTACAAATATACTTCATCCTTGCCCCAATGATTTTGCTTTCAACACCTTAAGAAAACACAACAACCAAGCTTGATGAAAGTGAACATCAAATATTAGAAAGATGGTGAATTAACATGGGTGGGAGCTGATAAATTTGATCAGTTTGGTTGGGAAGATCTCCCTCAAACTTCGAGTGAAAACAAAGCAGTCCTTGCCCTCCCCCAAACAAACCTAATTTTTATTTCAAATAATGAAAATCCACAGAAATTTGAGTGGTTTTTTGGACTTCAGGCATTCTCAGAAAACCCTGCATTGCCTGTAGGGAATTTAAATGAAAGTAAACATGCTTTTTTTGGCCACATTTGGATGGATAAGAGAGGTCATAGGTTGTTNCTGGAGCTTTCTAAAGCATTCGAGTTCCTCCTGCTGCATTAATTCAGGCCTTTGAAGCTCCAGGCAGGCCAGGGAGGAGGCTGTGGATCCGTGTCTGCCAGCACTCCACTGCTCTGCCCGGGCTGTCCCCAGCCTCTGCTGGGAATTAAGCAGTTTTTGGTCGTGTTTTGTCTCCTTTGAGGCAGCATAGGCTGCCTGGCCAGCAGCTGGCTATCTCCCCATGCTTGCCACTGATTTGCATGTGACCATTCTGTTTCCTGTAGTTTTAGATCCAGCTCAGCAGCAGCAGAAAGGCGTCGGTTTGGGTCCAGTCTTAGGCAGTGGATTTGTGGCCCACTGTGACTCAGAGCCTTGGGTTTCTTTGAACTTCCAACACAGATGCTGAGACAGCTGATATGGGAAGCTGGGGGTGGCAGATGGCCTTAAAACACCCCTAAAAGTGAGACTCTGATAAGACTCACTAGTTAAGACAAGCCTGGCAGCCTTGCCACTACCACCCTAGGCTTCATGGCAGGGAGATGTGGAACTGTCAGGAAAAAGGGACTCAGGTCTTCATGGAATCATAGAATATCCTGAAATGGAAGAGATGCGTGAGGATCGCTGAGCCCAGCTCCTGGCCCTGGACAGGACACCCCCAAAAATCACACCATGTGCCTGAGATCATTGTCCAAACACTTCTTGAACTTTGAAATGTTGACGCTGTGACCACTGCCCTGGGAATCCTGTTCCAGTGCCCAGCCACCCTCTAGGGGAAGAACCTTTTCTTAATATTTTCTTAATATCTAACCTAAACCTCCCATAACACAGCTCCATTCAATTCCCTGGGGTCCTGTCACGGGCCACCAAAGAGGCTTCAGACTCCTCTCATATCTTTGACCCTTCATAACGATGATGTGGTTGGGCTTCCTTGGCCAATGGGTGGCAGCTTGTCACAGAAATAGTCCCTGAGTTTTTTGTGCCTTTTGCCCACATCTTTAGACATGATATGGCACTGAGGAAGCTCCTCTTTTAAAGGTGACAATTGTCCTTTGATCCTTGTGAGGCCAAGATTGGCAAACATGTTCCCTTAAACTTCACCACTTGTAAATGCTGGAAGTGAATTTTTTCAGGTCTAGATGGATTCCATATGCCTGCATTGCCATAACTTGGATGGGACATTTGCCAATATGCCAGTATTTGGATGGGAGAGCTGTGAAGGTGTTCAGTTCTGTTGTATAAATCAAGGAGTCACAATTGAACACCTCAGGTATGGTATATTAGAGATGATCCTACTATTGGTTAGAGAAACTGCTCTCAGGCCCTCCTATAGTGAAAAGATTTCTTGTCATTAAATGTGGGAGAAGGGAAGGAATCAGAGACAGTGAAAGTGATTTTTAAAATATAAAAACCTCTCAGAGGGAAGGCAAATCAAGGGCCCCAAAATTTCTCAGTGTCATGCCAATAGCATAGTCATGAAAGGACAACATGTTCCCTTATCACAATATACAGATGCTGTGTATTTTGAAATCTCATTACAGAGTGTGAATGTGAAATGATGTGCTTCTGGGATGGCTTCATGCTCATAAGCTCCAGTTAGAGAGGTGAAAGTTGGTACTTGGTGCTCCCTGAGCTGCCACAAGTGGCATCCTGTGAGTGGGCACATTAGAGGATCTTCTGGGGCTTTCCCTGTGGGCTACAAATCTCCCAGGGTCCTCATTCCTTTCACAGGATGAATTGGTTGGTTTTGTGGAAAACTGTGACCTCAAAGGGGATGCAGTGTTCAGGAGTCAGCTAGGATGCCATTAGCTCAGTGTTGATTGCTCCCAGCTCCCACATCTCAAAATGAAAGTACAAGAAAAAATAACCCTCCCCTTCCCAGTTTTCCATGCTGCACCGCCTTCCCATTGATTTTATTGCAGTTCATTGTTATCCCTAATGAGAGAATTCTGATTTAATGGAGTGTTGGACAGATTGTAGTCAGCACAATTCCTCTTTCCTTCCACCCTGTTTCTGTAGAATAATGTAATATGATCTTTAGCAAGTCCCTTTTTGTTTAAAGGAATATCCAAATGGAGGAATCAGATTGATTGCTGTCTTTGCGTGCTTTTCTGTTCTCTGGATCACCTTCCTGCTATAGTAACATCAAATGTAAAGACTGAGGAACTTGACCTGGCAGGTGCCAGCTCTTGGGAATACAAATGTTGAGCTGTAGGAAATATCTCTGTTGCTGCAGCGCTGTGGAAGTAATTAGGCAGAGGATAATGGATGGGCTGCAGTAAGATAGGAGGGAATGATTCCACAGAAGTGCTTCGTGGTGAGATCATAAACTACAACAGTGGAGCAAAGATGGGTTGGTGATGTTAGCCAAAATCTCTGGTGAAATTCATCTCTTCACAGAGGACTTCTGCCTTGGCTGTTCCTGCTTTTATTGGTTCCCAAATCTGGAGGCCCCTCTGCAGGGTGACTGCAGCAGTGTTAAAGATGGAAATGCTGCCATGTTTCAGTTTTAGTGAACTTCTAGTTTCTGTTTCCACTGTTCCAAAGTATTTTGCAATCACAAAGCTCTTCTTTCTTTCTGAGGACTGTAAGTGGTCTGTCTGTGTGGGGAAAGAGTCATTCTCTAGTACCAGGAACATGATGTGAGTCTTGGGGTGAATCTTGTGAAGGGCCAGGAGTTGGACTTGATGATCCTTGTGGTTGGTCCCTTTCAACTCGGAACATTCTTTGATTTTCTGATTCTGTATTGGGGATCACAATACTAACAGCTGGAAAACTCAATGCAAACCTTTCCTTTCCACAGTCAGCATGTTGCTTCCCTACATGTACAGACGCAGATGTAGATAAATAGGGGTCCTAAGACAGACAATGCTCATGTGGGTCAGTGCTTGAAAGCAGAGGAATGATCATGAGTGGAAACATTCAATTTCTCCAGGTTTTTTCTGCTGTTGAGTCAGGCTGCAATGAAAAACACTTTTTTATCAGACGGTACTGCCTTCAGGAGGATCATCTCTGCTCTGTGTTTGGGAAGGACTCAGATGTAGGCACATGGATAATGGACGCATTCCTTCCCTAGCAGTCTGAGACCTTTCCTTCTGGGCAGCATCTGTGCCCAAGAACAACCTCTGGGAAGAGGAGTTCTGCTCTTCCTCCCCAGCTGCCTCTCCCTGCAGGGGATTCCCCTGCATGATCTCATGCAACTCCAGTGGTAATTGTCATCATCTCCTGGCTCAGTGGGGTTTGCCTCCAGAGGAAAAAACTGTATGGCTGTTGACACCCATCTGCACAGGTATGCAATATCTCATTGCAAGTTAAAAAAAAAAAAGAAAAGAAAAAAAAAATCAGTAAAAGGCATCGAAAAAGTGGTTTTCCTACTCCCTTTTTCACTCTGCTGTTTAAACAGCTTTGTAGTTGTCTAGTTTAGAAAACTATTTCTCAGGTTAATTTATTTTTTTTTTAATCTTGAAATTTTCATTTCAGTTTGAAAAACAAAGTTAACTTCTGTTATACCCACAGACTTGCTCCCACCTTGCCACAAATGTTAAGTGATGGTGTACTATGCAGTTCCTTGAACCAGCCTCTTTTTCCCTTTTCAAAAAGAAGGAACCAAAAATCTCTGCTGTCTGCACCTTCCAGGGATGATTTTTTTTTTTTTTTTTTAAGATGCAGTGGGGAAATAATGTATT
>VZTB01018170.1:45855-72824 GCA_013397245.1 Thryothorus ludovicianus
AAGTTGGAAAGAGTCTGTCTGAGTTCCTTTATGCTTTTCAGGCTCAGGGATGAGAGAGAGCGTGTGTACGTGTGTGCGTCTGTGCCCATACAGTCGCTCAAGTGGGAAAAAACCCCGTTTGCAGTTCACACAGGAGGAATTTCTGATGGAGACAACAGTGCTAAGCAGAAAGGCACATCCTGATCTCTAGCAAGTGAGGGGCACGCTGGCGGACACACGCACACAACACATACTCTCCGGGCGCTCTGCATAATACGTGCAAAGCGCTGCCCTTTAATGAACGTAACCTATGGTGGCTGGGATGCAGCCGGCCAGACCTCACCATTAATAAACTGGGAACATTCTTCTCCTTTTTAGTCCCTTTCAATGCCAGCCCTGCGTTTTGATCTCCCTTGAATGCTGCTCCCCCTCATTTGGGGCTCCAATTCTGAGAAGATTTGGCGCATTGTTTGAGGTCGCAGGATGTCGGATTGATTTCGGAGCTTTTGTATTGACTCCGGGCTCCTGAATGAAGCTGTCATGTGTGTCTGTGGTTGGCTAGCAGGCTGTCCGGCTGCAAGCTGTGCCTTCCTTTGTTGTTTAGGCCTCATTGAGCTGAGGGAAGAGGCTCATTTCAGGGTGATTTACCACCACCCAAACACCAGCTGTCTGTTGTACTGCTGCTTGCCTCCACCTTGGATTCAGTTCTTATTTCCTTTCCTTTCCCCCCTTCTCTCCCACTCTACCACTGCAGGCACTTGGGTACTGGTTCTTCAAAATGTGTGGATCACCCTGACAGAACAGCAATAAAAACATAACAAACACTGAATGTGTTGTTCTTCCTAATGGTGTTTATGCAGCCATGGGAATTTTTAGAGTTTGTTGTTGCAGTGCTATACATAGACTCAAAGAATGATACCCCACATTGGAAGGGACTCACAAGAATCATCGAGTCCAACTCCTGGCTCTGCACAGGACAGCCCCAAGGATCACACTGTGTGCCTAAAAACCTTGTCCAAATGCTTTTTGGACTGTGGCAGACTTGAGGCCTTCCCTGGGGTGCTTCCAAAGCCCACCCACCCTCTGAGTGGTTGTGCCAACTCCCTGGGGAAAAAGCTGCTTCTACTATTTTCAATTGCTGTTACTCAAAAGAGAGAAAGGCTAATGAAAACCAAGCAGGTTAGAGCCCAGCTGGACCTGTCAGCCTCTGCAAGGTGCATGGCACAGTGCTAAGCCAAGCCCACCTCTGGAGCTGAGCTTTCCAGCCACAGACTTGGAAGACAGGATCCTAACGTTAATCCCAGCCAGCAACTCCAGAGCACAGAGCCTGGCAGCTCCCTGGAGGCCGGCCGGTGCCATGTGCCTCGTGTCTGACTCCTTTAAACGGGGCTGGCAGCTCCACACGGGATGGCTCTGGGCAATGCCACAGTGATTTGTGTGTGCCCTGCACCTCCCCTGGAGCTGCTGGCGTGAAGCGAGTTGTGACCGACCCTCATTTGACTTCTGGGTGATGCAGTTCAGTGTTTCTCGACCACAGGCTGTTAAAACTGGCAACTGCTCAGCTCCTGTCACCCGTGCAGCTGAGATAATTAAGCCTGTTACTATTATTACGTTTTTTCTTTCTTTTCTGCAAACTTTGGCCAACTGCTGGAGCCCATGGTGCAAGGAGGTGGGTGAGGCCAGCCAGATTCCCTATAAGAGGTGGGATAATAGGACATATGTCAAGGAGCCTTCTTGCTCTTTTGCCTTGAGAAGGGTGATGCCTGGCACTGGATGTGAGCCAGCAGAAGGCAAAGCAGTCTCTTGTTGGAAAACCTTGTGCCTACCTGCTTCTAAACAATAGCAACTAATGTTAATAAAAGGCCGGGAAACAGAGAAATTATTCTTTAGGAATTAAGACCAAACATCTATACCCAGTCAAATGAGGGTCCTCTCTTTGTGGTGTTCTCTCCTTCCCCTATGAGCATCAAGCACTGCTAGACAAAGAAAGAAGGGAAATATTGGGAGGCAACAACCACAGCAGGATAGCCCCAGCGAGGTGTTTTAATTTCTTAACAAACTCCTTGGGCACTGGAAACTGTAAAATAACATACAGATAAACAAACAAAAACTCACTAACCCTTAGCACCCTGGAGGGCTCTGTTTCAGATCGCTGAATAAAAGCTGAAGTTGCACATGCATGTTTAATGTAACACAAGGCGTGTGCTGTGGAAAAGCGTGCTTTCCTCTAATCTGGTTCCAGACAGAAGCATCCAAACAGAAGCCCCTTTCCCTATCCCCACTGAACTGCTTGGTGTATGTGAGGAAACCCCTGAATGACAAGGCCTCCATCTGCTCTGGAACAGAGTTGCGACTGGCTGCAAATGTTGTCCATATGCTTTTTTTTTTTTTTTTTCCCTTTTGCCTTTCAACTTAGCTGCCTAATGTTAGACACCTATCTGCAAATTAAGCATCTGCTTCTACGGAGCTTTCTGAGAATAAGGTGGAGGTAGTAGCTCATTCATCCAATGCACATTAAGAGAGGTGCATCTGCAGCTGGAAAAGGAGATAGGATTATTTATCCAGTGCATTGCTATAATTTGTGTTTTCTTTGAAGAGCCCCTTCATTCTTGTACTGCCAGAGAAAGAGAAAAAACTCTCGAGCTTTGGGTTCAAATTTCCCTTGGACTCTTGATTTTCCAGATGGTTATGGGCAACATCTTCTGATTTCTCTCTGTTAAATAAAACTGGTGATACTTTTGTTTGGACAGGAGAACATGGCCATGGTTTGCCATTAACTCAGGTGGCATCAGAGCCCTAGAAGGATCTAAAAATGGGAAGTTTTTTCCTTGGCTTATCACTTTTGACATAGTGACTTTGCATTAGACAGTGGGACAAGCTGAGCATCAACAAGAAATACGTGGATATAGTTTCCTAACCATAAGTGTATGTTAATGCTATAACCAGCCCAAGGTACCCAAGTTTTTATTTTGGGAAATGTGTGAGTCTCTCCTAGGTCTTTTTATAGCTCCAACTTGTCTCATATGTTGTGGGATACCTATGAGGTACTCTGTGGTTAGACAAAGGGGTCTCCCTCAGTTTCCTGTGTGTCACAGTATTTTAATACACTTGCTTTAACTTATAGTTTAATCACTTCTTTCTGGGGAAAAAAAAAGACTACTTTAATAGATTACTGAGCCATTGTTGAAGGATTGTAGTAACAGGGCCAGTGAAACAACTTTGACAGACAGGAGTCACAGTTAGAGGAGGCCAGTTGGAAGTAGTCCCATGAAAACCTCAGAGTGTGACAGTTTGTAATCAGCAGCCCAAACATGATCCATTGGGTAGTTGTCAGATTAGGTATCAGTACAGCCTTTTCAGTGTCTTTTGGAAGGAGAGAAAAAGATAATTTCTGTACATTATCTGACCTTGCCGGGACTTGTGAGATGCTGAGCTCACTGAGTAAGAGATGTCCCCACACCTGGCAGGTTGGAGGCTCTCCCAAGGTGAACAAAAGTTTATCAGCCTGTTTTCAATTCCTGCCACCAAGGATCATCTCTCTACTGTGCCCTGACATTGCGCAACGGCTGCAATTCCTTTTAATTGTGCCCTTTCCCTTCCTAGGGCAGAGTACTTCCACTTGGCTAAACTCACTAACAATGTTGGGATCTCCTTTTCTATATAAATTAATCCAGCTGAAATCTCATGACTGTTCATGGCTGCACAGGAACAGATTCTCCCTCTGTTCCCCAACCGATGCCAAGAGTGTTTATTTTTCAACTGTGGACAGCAAAAGTCTGAAAGTAGGCAATGTCCTTTTAGACATGTGCATGCCTATGGACAAACAAGTAATTGTGATACTTTTGTGGAGCTCCATTGGGTCTTTTTGATTCCATGCAGTTTAAATTCAAGCAGCATTTTGACCAAGTCTGGAATCCCAACTCCTTTCTGTCATGGTGATTTATCAAGATGTCCAGGTTTGATAAGCAAGAAGAATATTTTGATGAAGAACCAAAATGACTCAAATAACCTCCAGAAAAGAGCCCTGTTAACATGAGGAACTTTTCTGCTTGGATCACACTCAGTCAGTCTGATGGGTTTTCAACAAAAATGAAGGTGTCTGAGCTCAGCTTCTCTCTCAGACTGTTGGTTACAGGTGAAAAGGAGAGTGAGTGGACCCTGTTTCTTTGTAAATCTCTGTTGGTTTGAGCATCAATCCCTGGAAGTGTCCAAGGTCAGGTTATAGGGGGCTTGGAGAAATCTGGTCTAGGGGGATATATCCCTTCCCATGGCAGGGGGTCGAACTGGGTGATCTCTAAGGACCCTTCTATCCCAAACATTCTATGATTCTATGTCACAGACATTGCAGAGTCTGCACCAGCAGTGTTAGGGGAGAGTATGCTCTTGGATTCCCAGCATGGGTTTGCCAGGGGTGACGTGGACCTATTGTTCTACTGAGAGAAATTCTCTCCTGAAGACTTTATTTCACCAAATCTGGGCACATTAGAAGCAAGTCAACATTAGTTTGGTAAAGTTGAACAGAAAAAGTACTGTATGAGCTTCTCCTCAAGTCACTGCAGTTTGGTATTTGTACTGTCTGAGCTTGCTAGACATGTCCCTGTTCATGAAAATGTGTGAAAACAGTGGGTTAAAATAACACATTTCTTTTCAGCTTTGCTTTCCCATTGTGTTTTTCCACACACCTGGCTTTCCTTCTGCCTCTGTGTGACCTCCCTAATGTTGTGATATTATCCTTTGGGGAAGTCTTTTTGTCAGTTTGGGAGCTTCCTCTCTGTGAAAGTAAACCTCCCAACAACACAGGAAGAGTCCACAGGCTTCCCTAATGTCCTTTCTTCCCCTGCTTCTGATCACAAATACAAGCTTCTTGGTCTTCAGTGGTTCAGATTGTGCTGATGTTTTTCCTTCCTTATCTCTTATAGGGAAAAGTCATTGGAGATGCAAAACTGCTTATGAGTTGTGGTTGCAGAAAAGGGAAAAATTCTCAAGTGAAGGACTCAGATCAGGTCAGTCAATATGTAGCCTAACTGATGAAATCTAAGAATGTCTTAATGTCTGGTGGATTTGATCCGTGTTGTTGCATATCAGAGTTCCCGGACACAAACGGAGTCCTTGGCATGATTGACAATGGTACAACATTAATGTTTTTGTGTTTATTTGTAGAAAAACCCTCGAGCAAGATCAGGGATTCATTGCACTAGGAGATGTTAATGCCTTATCCTGGCTCATTCCCATCTAGTTTATTTATTCATGAATTCTTTTTCTTTATAAAAATCCACTCCAGGCAATGCCTTTCTTAAAGAATATTGCATTTCCTTGCTGGCTAAATGCATGCAACCCTTGGTCTCCTACTGTAGCTGCCTGGATGGGTGGTAGCTCATTGCATGGTTTTGTTCTGAAGTGACACCATCACAAGGACATTCTTTATTGGGGTTCCTCATGACAGACATGTAAAAACTTGTTCGCAAACCAATGGCCAAGTTTCAATATTCATTACTTGGGATGAATGGCCCCTTATTCTAAAATTGGTCAAATTGACATGGGTGGGATCGCTGGTAGGGTTCAGTAATTGCAAGTGAGATGGACTGTGCTTGGAATAACAGCCAGCTGGTGGTCTCTTCCTTCCCCCTACCACTTGGCACTTGTTCAGACTAACCAAGTTCATCCCTGACAAATTTTTTTTTTTGTTCTTATGGCCTCCTGTATTTGTAGCTAAAAATAAGTTTGAATCTGGAGATCATTCTTTCCAAAGATGAAACAAAATTTGATTTGAGCATAAACATTTTATAAAATTAGGTCACTCAATGTTAAATGTGGTAGAGTGAATCAGTTGATTTCAATTACCAAATAATTTTGCTCTCTAATGTACCTTGTGGACAACCTGTGACTCAGGTTTGGACCTGAGGCAGATTCCAACTGTGTCCATGAAGCTCCAGAAACCTCTGATGGTTTCCCGAAGGGCAAAAGAGATGAATTTTGAGGAAGAAAGGTGTTTTTCACCTTCGACATGCATGTTCTCCAACTTGAATTAATAATTATCTCTAAGCCTTGTATTTTTAATTTTTGAGATTTGAGAACATGTCTATCTTTCTATCCATCCGTCCATGTACCTGTTCTGCAGTATTCTTTGTTTGTGAGGAATGTTGGTCACACTTAGAAATTCTTTCTAGAATTGAGTCTTTCATTGATTTGCTTTGTTTTACTTGGATGCTTTTATTATAATTTTCAAATTTTCAAATTAATTGTCATTAATTGAGCTATATCATCAGTTTACCATCAAGACAAGGATTCATATTACTCTTCTTTAAAAAACTAGCTTCTCATTCTCTCAAATGCAAGCTTAGTACTCTCATTTTGAGGTTCTAACACATCAGGGGAAAATTATTTTTGAAATAAACACTCTTACTAATATTATTCTTTTGTATTTTGATGTACTCTGGTTGAATTGCTTTTAGTTTACAAGGGGACCATTAAAGCACTGATAGCATAGTCTAGAAATAAAGTTGAAACATCTTGATTGCAGAGAGGTTTTACAAAGCACTGTCTCTAACAAACCCTGGGTAGTAGACCTTAAACTCACAAATGACAATATTCCAATTAGAGTGTAGGCAACAGTTTTCAGAGGGGAAAAATTGTCCCATTCTCTTTGGTGTTTTCTGGAACAGTGATAAAATATTTTTTTGCATTCAGTTACTTCCTGAAATCTAATTTTTGTTGCCTGATGATGTGTGGACCATATCAGTACCTCTTTATTTGCTGTCTCAACATAAACTATTGGGCAAGTGCTTGCTTGAGAGGCTGTAAAGCTCATTCGTCATGCCCCTGGCAGGGTCCTGTCTATATTTCAGGGAATAGGAGGTAGATGGTGAGGAAACTAGTACAGGAGGGTGGGTGGCAGTGTGAAACATTTGTCTGTGAATGCAGGACCTCAGCTCAGCTTATAAATTATCCCCTGGGCCTTGTAGATAAACACAGACTTCTATGGTGACATCGGCTGGGAAAGGCAAACACTTGCCGATGATTGTAGGCTAATCCTCCAGGACACTAATTGCCAGAAAACCAAGGAAGCATTATTTTAGGAACAGCTTGTTTCACTTTGTGAAGGGGAAAAAGAGTGCACTGGGTTTAGTTTTGTTTGCAGAGCTCTACCCCCACCTCCTGCACTCTATCTCAGATTTTAAAGATTTACCTTCATTATTGTTATTGCTGTTGGGACCTTTTTTCATTTGGTTTTGTTGTTTTTTTTTTCCCTACCTTGCTTTGTGTTTCATTCTGGTGCCTCTGCAAAGTTTTGTGAAAATGTAACTTAGTTTACATTTGCATGAATGTATACATAAATAGGTATGTGGTTTTTATACCATTAGCTATTTAAAGGTTTGGGTTTAAAGTCACCAGCTACTTTTCAGCTGAAATTTTTATGAAAGATGATGCTTTGCAAAAAGTTTATTCTTTCATTCCTTCAAGTCAATTTGGAAACTGGCAAAAAATCCTAAACACATTGCCCCACTAGGAAAAGTCCCCAGCTGAACCAAACCATAACCTCATTGCCAAGGATTTAATTTACCAGCATTTTCTTACTTCAGTCTGGAGAAGAGGAGACTGAGGGGAGACCTCATTGCAATTATAACTTCCTTTTAAGGGGAAGAGGAGGGGCAGATATTGATCTCATCACTCTTGTGAGCAGACAGAACTTGAGGAAACAGCATGAAACTGAACCAGAAGGGTTTTAGGTTGGATATCAGGAATAGGTCCTTTCCCTAGAGGGTGATGAGCACTGAACAAGATCTCCAGGGAATGGTCACAGCGCCAAACCTGACAGAGCTCCAGGAGCATTTGGACAATGCTCTCAGGGGTGCACAGGGTGAGATTGTTGGGGTGTCTGTGCAGGGCTAAGAGTTGCACTTGATGATCTTAGTGGGTCCCTTCCAAGTCAGACTATTCTGTGATTCTGTGATTGTCCAGGATGCCTCTGGAAGCAATGGCGCTTCCTTGACCTGAGCCCTACTTCCCTGAGTTTGGCAGTCAAAGACACCAAGTATCTGCATGGTATTTTCCATGGTGCAAGTCACCAGTGTGTAAAATCTGGACCTGTCAAAGGCAGAAGTCCAAACAGGGTTACACAGGGCTGGGATTTCACAACAGGCACAAGGAACCCAACCTTCCAGTTGGATTTGCACCAGACCAGGAGAGAGACTGGTGGTCCGTGTTCTGCGGCCTCCCAGTCCAAATCAAACCCTGCACGATGACGTGGAAGGGTAAACAGTGCAATATAAATCCCACAAAAGCTTTGAAAACCTCCTAGGGAATAGAGCTGAGTGCACTGAATAACTGGAGCAGCATGCCCCATGGATAGTCTGGAGGAAGCTGTGGGTCGCTGAAGCAGGATGACTGAGAGGAGCCTCCAGATAAGACCACCTCTTGCCAGCAAAACCCCCACGTCCTTGCCTGCCTTTGGCACCACTGCTTGTTGTTTGTGTGCTTTGTGGGAGTAAAATTTATCCCTGCTCTGAGGGCCAGAACCAAATCTCTGCACCACAAGCCTCCTGCCGTAATTGTAAGGTTCATATATACCCTTTGGAGTGCTTATTAGATTCCCATTAGTTTATGCTTCCCCATAATGTTATAAACTTATAATGTTGCTTATTATTTGAGGTGCATTGTTGTTTAATAATGACAGTCCTGGACTAGGATATCCTTGTGCCAAGTAACATACTAATTCAAAGAAGGAAAGATGTTTCCCAGGGAGCAATTTCATTTGTGTGCTTTCTGAGGAAAACAAAAATGTAATTTAAGAACAGGAGGGAAATGTGTGGGTGGGAAAATAATGTGCATATTAGAGTTATGCATAAGGTTAAGAGCCAGAAGTAGTAGAGTGCTCAATATCCTCAGCACATGCAGCTCTGCCTTCTGAGGGTTTAGTTTTATTTGCTTTCCATTGCTTCTCCAGAAAGGTGGGTGACTCATCAGTGTGTAACTGCTCTTATCCTTTGATTTGCACTTGTTGTCATTGTAGGGGGGTTCTCTCTTTTTTTTTTTTTTCCATCTTCGCTTAACTTTTCTGGTGGTTCCTGTGAGACCAAGCATTACTGAGAAGTGAGGTCCCCTTTTCCTTCCATATGCTTGGTCTTGGTTTTAATATGACAAACGTATGCCTCCTCTGGAAATGGTATCCATGCTGCAGAGTAATTATTTAGTGAATGGTGGATCCAGTTCGTGTTGGCAAGGATCAGATTAATCATTATTAATCATGACCCCTCCGACAGTAACCTCATCCTTTGCCTAAGTGCTGCTCTTTATTAAGAAGCAAAAGCTGTTAGAGAATGGCTGAGCCACTGCTTTCATTGCACCAGCACAGGGCTCAGGATTTCTGGCAGGAGGCTGAGGAACTCAGTTCAAAGCTAAAAATAGATGCACATGGCCCATGTTCCAGAAATGAAATAGGCAGCTTCCCCTGTGGGCTGCTTCGGCCTCATCTGAGTGTCCTCCTTTCCCCTGATGCCTCACGAGATTTTGACTCTTTCCAAAGGTTGAACTCAGTGTCAGGGATTAAATAATCTCGCTCAGACTCTTTTTGCTGTATGCTAATTTGTTTTTCTTTTTAAACTGAAGTAGATTCCAGTATAATCTAATGCATGTGCAGTCCTTGCAAAGATTTAAAATCCATTTTAAGATCCTGGTTGCAGCAGGATTCAATATTTGTTGAGACTAACCAGGACTTAGCTCCCTGGGACTTCAGTTGTACCAAGCAGAGCCTAAATCAAGCGCCCTTTTTGAGGATTTATGGATTCCTTGAAGAAAATACTGCACTGCTGAGGTGAGGCATGCAGTGATGTTCACCTTGTGCAAAATGGTTGTGAGAAGTCAAACTTCTCTCTCCAAGTCACTGGACTGGGATTCGCAGACATATATATATGTCAGAAAAGAGCTTTCTGTCACTAGAGATCTGCTGAGAGCAAACAGTAGATTAATTCATAATTTTTCTTGTTTCCCTAGCAGTTACAGGTTCTTTTTAAAAAGGTGGGACAGTACTATCCATTGTTGTTGTCATTGTTTCAGCAAAAGCACAATGACTTAAGTACTGGACTGAAACCAGTTTCTACAACCTTCCCACCCCACAAAGTCAACCTTAATTACTTTTTAAAATGTTTTCACTGTCTGTGTGGAATTCCAGGACAAAATCCTTTAGGACAGAAAAGGAAAGAAAAACATCTAGCTCTTCATTACCTGGCTGGTAGCAGTAGAGTATTGGAACAAGCCTCCATGCTATTTTGATCTTTGCCAAAGTTGTTGTGGGAATAACACTGTTTAATGGTTGAAAGAATTTATAGAAGAATAAAAGTAACAGCAAAGGGGAGGGGACCAATACAAAATGTCTGGTAAGCTGCTGTCAAATCTTACATGTTTAGGGCTACTGATAATTTCTCATCTTAAAAAAAACAGGGTGGGAGTTTGTTGGGGGAGGAGGGTAAAAAGTGTATAAATAAACCCTCCTCTTTAAATAGCTAACTGGCCTGGGCTGAATTGTGTCAGAGCTAAGTTCCTTTGGCAGCCAGCACTGTAATATCTGCCGAGGGTGTAGCAGAGGACTGAGACCAAATTTTGGAGAATCTGCCTTAGCCTTTCTGGCTCTCCCTTGCATTCTTCCACTTGTTAGGAAGAAATGCACTGAGGCATGAAATAAAGGAGTGCAAAGGCTTCTGTACTTCATCTGAGCAAATCTGGACTACACCCCCTCAGTTAATGTTTCTCTCTGCTAAAAGAAATAAGAGTAATAAAGATAAGTGAAAACACTGGCTAACTTGGAATTACATGGGTGGAATGAAGCAGGAGGAGAGAATTGTATGAGTGAAGGTACGTTGTCCACCATCTCCTGTGCCCACATTTATGACAGATTTTGAATATCTGCTTGAAAAAATCATTGGACTCTACACAGGTTATAAAGACTTAAGAAGTAAAATTCAAAGAGAGAGGCTGTTAAATGTCTGAGGTATCTGGGCTGTAAAGAGCTCTTAAAAATACTTTGCTGATTTAATAAAGTGGGGTAGAAAATCATACAAAGAACTTGGAGCTGTAGGAAAGTGTTCCAGTCATTGAGAACTCATAGAAGTGTTATATATAGAAGCACTGATAAACACATCCCTTTTGGCTCTGGTGCCTATTTAAAGCAATCCTTATACCTCTGTCATTGCACTCATCTAACCAATTAAATTTTTAATGTTCAAAATACTCATGGAATACTTATACATCTTTCTTCCTGCCACATCAGAGTGTTTCACTCTTCCATGACAAAAGTGTTGTGCTTAGAAAGATGGATCACCTTTGCTTATCCATTCTCTTGCTGCTGGTGGTGCTCTAAGGGGAAGAAAGTTTCAGCTGGTGAACCAAAATGCTGCAGAAAATTTAATCTCAGAAAATAAAAGCTGGAATTCTCTCAGTGGGACCTGTCTGGGGAGAAGAGGTGTTTGAACAACAGATGCCCCAGATGCCTTTCCTCAGGACCTCCCAGTTTCATAGAGCAGTTGTTCCCAGGTAATTGCTGGATCTGCTGTTGAGCATCTATATTCCTGGTGGCTGGGACATTTTTTTTTTAGTTTCATTTATCTATTGGGAGGAATTGAAGCAGTTGTGAAGTGGAAGCTGGGTGGATTAGTCCCCATTCTTTGGATTTATTTAAGTTTTGAAGTGATAATATTATGAGAGAAATTTCCTAAATGTAAACCTCTGAACAAAAGACCTTGATTGTGGGTGTCCTCTGCAAGTTCAGCTGTGGTGGGTTTGTCTTGCAGTGGGTTACACCTCCCTTCACACAATGCCATTTGTAAGCTGACATTTCTAATGACCTTTTATAATCACCTATTTCCTTTTCTCACTCATTTTATGAATAGTCTTGTACTCACTTCAAGCGTTTTCCACCTTGTGGTCTCCTCTTACTGTTCATATTAATTTCAGAGTGGGTTGGGCTTCCTGTAAAGTGTATCACAGTGTAGACTGAAGTTCAATAGAACCTTTCCTTTCTACAGGAAAAGGGAGACCAAAAAACTCGTAGTGGCCTTTCTTTTTGTTGCAGCAAAGGCTTCAGAAGTGCAGTCAGCAAACTGCCTTTTTTCTTCTTCTTTTGAGGCACTTCTGAATGTGTGCATTAACACAGTGCCCTGCCCCTGTTCAAGACGTAAAGACTGGGGCTCTGACCTTTTCTAGTGAGTGATGATCCCATGGCACTTTCCCTCCCGAGTTGGAGCTGGTGATGATGTTTTGTCCAGGCTCTCATTCAGGATATGCTTTCTGCCAACTTTGCTCGACCCTCTGCCTTCAGTGGGATATATAATTCTTGACTTCCTGCCCTAAATTGCTGTGTACTGCTACCTTGCATGGACGGGTCCTTTGTTCCACCTTGGAGGTAGGTTCGTTTTGGTGCTGGATGAAGTGAAGCCACACTATTTTGAAAAGTAATTTGAGAGCTCTCTGAATGAAAAGTGTTGCTCACATGAAAAATATTATTGTTATCAATTGTCATTCCCAGCCTCCAATGCTGAATTTGAAAGTGTCATTTATTGCCCATTCCTCAAAGGCAAACATGCACCAGTGTGTTAAAAGAGAGCTAAAGCAGCTGAAGAAAATGCTATGTTGTGGAACTTAGGCTTTGAAATCCTAGGGAGAATTAATAACTATTTTGCTGTTTTCACTTATCTCTCTGTGTGGATGGGGAGGGAAAGAGTGATCCCATACCCTATCCCTTAGCAGCTTACCTGCTGTCAGGAGACTCAGCTAAGGCAGGAAAAACGTGCAGATGGATGAGGAAAAGGCCTGGGTGAAGATTTGAACTTATCCATTTGATAATGACATAGGAAGAATAATTTTCCTCATTATTCCCTGATATTCTGACTGCCTCTCATGGAATCACAGAATCATGGAATGTTAAGGGGTTGAAATGGATCTTAAAGACCATCTAGTCCCTGTCCCTCCTGGCCATGGCAGGGACACCTCCCACCAGACCAGGTCACTCAAGGCCTTATCCAGCCTGGCTTTGGGAACTGCAAGTGTTGGGACATTCACAGCATCCCTGGGCAACCTGTGCCTGTATCTCACCACTCTCCAAGTAAAACTTTTCTTCCTGATATCTAACCTAAATTTCTCCTTTTACAACTTGTACCCTTTATTCCTTGTCCTGTCACTGCAGTTCCTGATGGAGAGCCCCTGTCCAGCCTCCCTCTGGGCCCCCCTCCCTTGCTGGAATGTTGCCATGGGGTCTCCACACAACTTCCTCTTCTCCAGGCTGAACAGCCCTGCCTCTGCAGCCTTTCCCACACTGTCCTGTTCCCATTTTCCCCTTAGCAGATGCCAGCCTGTGAAGGTACCATGGCAGGGTCAGCCTCAGTCAGCCACAGATGACAGATGCCACGTGAAGAATCCAGATCCCATCTCCTCTGAGGCTCCTGCAAACTCAGCGGCCCGCTCAGAGCTGCTGAGAGCTGTGAGATGCAAGGGAAGTGCAAAGGCTTTGTGGAGGGTGGCAGATGGAGGGCAGGACCTGCCTTGTTGGTTGGAGTGTCGTGCTCAAAGCTTTGTGGAGCACTTCACGCCTGTCTCAAGTCAGCATGGGTGCAAAATGCAACCTGAGCAGGATGGTGGCAGTTTGCACCCTCCTTTTGCTGACACTGTACCAGAATCAATGTCGAGACAATGAAATTCAGGTCCTATATTTCAGCAGGTCATCTGTCTGGAATTGTACCCAATATGTTTACTCTGCATTCAGCAAATATTTGGTTCTGACACTGGTTAGACATGGAAAATGTATTCAGTTAAATTTTCCATCATCTCGGGCTCTTGGGGAGCTTGTTCTGCTGTTGGGTTGACCATGGTGACAGGAACATTTTGCATTGCTCCATCCAAGTAGGCCTTTTTTCCTTATGTCTTTTTACTCCCTACTATATCCCACTTTATGAGTTCCTTGTTCTTGCACACAAGTCTGGTTTGGTAAGTGACAGTAGATACATGTGTACCTTGGGTTTAAAGCCTCCCTATATAGGACAAATCAGTTTTTAAAACATTACCTCCTGGAAACCACTCAGAAAACTCTGTCAAATAGAACTGTAACCAAAGTGGTCTTTGTAGAAGGGAAAAAAAAAAATCCCTCGTGCAGGGGAGAAATCATTCAAGCTGTGGTTTGAAAGTCTTTAAAGCAGGTGGGAAAAGAAGAGGTTCAGTGCCTGTGGAGTCAGCTCACCCTTCAGAGATGCTCAGTCTGTCACAGGTTTCCCACACAACCAATCGTGATTTAATTCCTGCAAAACCTCAGCTCTCTTATAAAGAAAGTAGTGAAAGCAGCACTGATATCCTTCATGTTAAAGACTGGGGAGTACTTGGATATTGGCATGGGGTAGGGATTGCCTGAGGTAGGTTAACTCTAGATTGGAATATAGTACAGCTCCTACTAGCCTCATGACAGAAAGATGTTTTATTCTTTTTCTTTTTATGTTGTATCTTAAAAAGAAACAGACAAAATTGTGATCTAAAGTAGCTGGAAAAGAAAAAAAAAACTAACCCAGAAAGCCATATGATTCGCTGCAGGAATAAATCCCCTTGGCAACTGGTCCCAGCCTGGAGAATAAATTCACAGCTGGGTTATAAACCCTCAGAACCAGCCAACATAACCTTAACTAACACAACATTACTAAGGCACTGCTGTAATAGGATCATTCTGCTATGGCTCCTGGGCATGTTTTAAGTGTCATCAATTTAGTCTACAACTGGAGGCTGTTAAGTGCAAAACCATTTTAGCAACTGCATCTTACATGCAGGAATGATTGAATATTAATGGCTTTTCTTTTGTTGAGGAAAAACACAGAGAGGAAAGTGAGAATCCACAGGAAACCTCACTGTCTGTCCTCGAGTAGTGAAGTTCATTTTTGGAAGACAGCAGGATCAATGTAGCAGCTGAGTATTGGAGTAGGAGGCCAGGAAATTGACTCTCATTCTCCAGCACTGATCTCCTGTACAAACTCAGCCAAGTTATTTCACCTTAGTTTTCCATCTCAGCCTTATCTCTCCAAGGAGATGATTTATTTGACAGAGTAGTTATTTTGCTCCCTTTTTGGAACGAGTTAGACTCCACCTGCAAAACACTGAGAGCAAACAGGAAAAAACTGTGAGGGATGTGGCCCAGTGTTTTGTCTCACCCAAGAAGCCCATCTTGGCTATTTTGGTAGCAGATGTTCAACATTTTAAAAAGAGATGAAAATGTTTTGCAACTGTGTGGGAAATGTGTTTGTTCACCTCAAAGGTGGGGTCAGAATAGATGATAAAATTAATTTTACCAGCCCTATGTGCTTCTCAATACTCACTGAGCTGCTCTATCTTTTACCATATCATGTGTTGGATATGGATGCTTGTGTTATTTATAGTGTTGTGGGGCAAGACTTGGGTGAGTATCCTGAGGCTGCCTGGATATCTTTGTGAACAAGGTGACAAGGAGGTGGCAACCACTCTACAGAAACTTCTTCTTACCTGGTGCTGTGAGGTCGGAGCTGTTGCAGGATTTTTGCAGTCCACTCCTGTGGCTGGACTTTAGATGGCTGGCTGAGTGAGGTGTCATCAAGTCATCCATGTCTCCCTGCACTGACACTGTTGGGAATGGAAGCTCTGAGTTGAATATTGTCTATTCTCATATGGAAGTTAACTAAAATCTCTTTCAAAACCCTCCCAGCAGGTCAGTGATTGTGCTTAGAAAACAAGGGAATGAAAAAATATTGTAATACCTGATGCAAAAGATTTTATGTTCTCTTTTTATCACTATCAAATCATGCTGAAGAGGCTGCAAGGTGAAGAAATTCTCAAGCTGCATTTTCAAGAAGCTGTTAGGATGAGGACAGGACGTTTCAAAATCAGTACTGAAACTTGCAATCCAAAGAGCAAAAGGGAGAGTCATTATAAGCTGCTTTACTTCTCATCTCTAATTCCCCATATTCATAACTTAAGCCCTGTCATTTGGATTTATCCTCTGTGGCCTGCAGTGACACCAGGAAAAGTCCTTCTTTTTAATTCTGTGGCAAAAAAATAGCAACGCTGCAGGGTAGGATCATATCCCCCCAGAAGTTTAGGGCTGAAATGTTTTATGTTGGGTACCAGATTTTGCCATCTCCTGCCTCTCCCTATAGTCCTCCTCCTCATTCCTCCACTGCTGTACATCAATCATCCTCTTTCCTAGAGGCTAGGATACAAACAGTGTAATCCCAGAGAGAAGGGATACTGATACAGCCAATTCTGCACATGGCTGTTGCTCTGTCCTTGGAGATGCCATCACTAAATCTAATGACAGGATTTTGCTATGGGAGTGTTTCAGCTGGGCTGGAGAAGCAATAGGGGAAAGTAATCTAAGAACCTAGCTTTGGCATTGCTGAGAGAGGAGTTCTCCACCCACTTCTCTTTTATAAGTGGCTTTCTAAACTTCTCTTTCCTTTATTACTTCTTTGTTTGTCTTATCTTGGAACTTATAGCATCATAAACATTTCCCTCGCTGGTAATATTTTTAATTATGACCTGAAAATGGATCTTAGACTTGACTCAGACAACCCAACTGAACAATTTGTAACACATAAAGGTTTGGTGTTGAATTAAGTAATTATTTTTAAATAATTATGATTCTTGTAAAGGTTCTTGTTTGGACAAAATACCACAACCTCAAATACTGTTTTGTTTTTAGGCCTTCAGAAGTGGTGCTGGGGTTTGTTGGGGTTTTCTTTGGTTTGGATCTCAGATATGTATTCAGAGGAGACGATGTTACTCACCTCTGGAAAAATCCCAACACGCATATTCAGGAGAAGCTGTTGAGCCATTGTTGACTTCTGCAAAGTCCAGGCAGTCAGTCCAGCACAGTTTTCCTGCTCCTGTGTTTGTTGAACCATGCTTGAGATCACATTATATTCTGCTGGCAAATTTGGGAACGGCCTTTGTTGGGAGCCCAGCACTTTGTCTCATCTGCTAAGCCCTTAATAAACCCCACTATTACTCTTTCTAACTCCCCTCTGGACTTGGAATTACACTGCAATGAACATAGCACACGTGAGTAAGAGCTTAAGGTTTTTCTCACTTGGGTGGTCCCATTAACAAGACCAGGTTTGCTGTCTTGGCTCCAAAGCCATTCCAAACACCACTGCTATTTTTCTTCCCCCAGCATTTCTTTCACCTGCCTTTTTTTCTTCTTCTTTTTCTTTTTTTTTTTTTTTTCCATGCCAAATCTATTAGTATGTGTTTTAACAAGTTAACTTTGTAACCAAAATATTAACTGCATAAGAGGCGGGTTTATAAAATATGTATTGGACCAGGGAATATATAATGCCCCCAGTTTTGTAGCAGAAAAAGGTGCTGAGTGAAAATTGAGAAGGACCCAACTTAAATCTTTGAAAGTCACTGCCAGTTCTTATGTGCTGTATTTATTTTGACTTGGAAGGCTCAACCCAGTCCAGATGAGGTCATTTGGTTGGGAGCACACGTGTCCGTGCAGAGCCAGGAGGCAGGGAAGCCTGCAGGATGCTCCAAGGTGTTGAGCTGCCAGGGTGCAGCGGTGGGAGCAGGGCAGGCAGACCATCTGTGTGTTGATCCTGGCGCCAGAGCATGGCTCTGGGATGGAGGTGCTGTAAAGTTCGAGTTGATTTCTTTTTAAGGCAGGCGGGACAGTGTAGCTTTTGTGTCCTCAGCTGTTTGCTGGATGGGGTAAGGAGAGGCAAAGTTTGACGTGCTGTAATAACCTGGGGACAGGGGAGTATATTTAGGTAGGGGTGTCTTTGGTTACTTGTTCATATGACTTCATGCAATAGAGAGCCTGTTATTTTGTTTGCCCAGCTCTATCTTGGAGCTTGTCGTATTTAACCCTTGCCCTCTTAGCACCTGATACCTGCTCAGCACCATCTTACTCTCTCCTCCTTCTCCTCCTTCTTCTTCCCTACTCCTCTCATCAACCAAGATCAGTATCTGGGCCATTTGTGTCTAAGAAATGTCAGTTTTATCTCTTGGACCTCCATCTCTGCTGGTCAGTGCTCCATCCCAGCAGGTGGGGAATGTCCTGTGTCCTCCTCAAGAAGTCTTGTCTGTCCTGCTGCCCGTCTCCCCACCTCCCTGCCTGTTTGCCAACACTTTGCACGAGGAAGCTGCCTCTATAAAAATAAACCGTGCTGAAATCTGAGAGAGAAGCCATGCCAAACTCACACTTCATTATTGGTAATGTCAGCCTATTTGATTTCCATTTGCAAACAGTAGCCTGCATATGTTCTTCACCATGTACCCCGTCTCCCTGTGCCTTATTCTCTGAAAATTCAGGTTCCCCATGCATGTTGCTAAGTCTGCTTTGTGGTTTGCTTGCTGTGGGCCACAGACACCCCTGCTTCACAATTAAAATGTGGAAAAAGCCTATTAAGTCACTGATTTAATTGCCTGGTTACTCTAGACTAACACAAGGTTGCCATCTGCAACAGGCTTGAGCCTCTTCTCCCACCTCCTCTACCTTTATAAGATTTTACTCCTCGCAGCTGGCTTTTACTGCTGATTTACACCAGAAAAAGCCAGCTGAGACAGACCTGTACTTCCTGTTTTTAACTCCAATGTGCACTGCCATATGGGCATTACTTGGGGAGGGCTGGCTGGACATGCACACAACACTCTCCTGCGCCTCCAACACTGCCTGGCTGTTGCAGTGTCTGCCTGGGTTGAGGACCTAGGATGAAACCGATTTTCCAGGAGAGGTGTCTGTTAAAATCAACACGTAAAAATGGAAAATAGTCAAGGGGGAGAAGTAAGACAAACCAAACTTTGTATCAGTAGGGTAAACAGCTGTATTGCTGCCCACAAAACCCCAAACCCTGAGTTGCAGGTCCATGTCTCCATTTCACACAGGGATGAGCTCTCAGATGGGTCCTACATCAACAGCTTGGCAGCAACAAGGGGCCCCCAGGAGGGCTCAGGGAGGGGGGGTGTACCCAGAGCTTGAGGAGGAGCTGCCTGTATTGACTTTCACTCGATTTACTGGAGCAATTGAGTTTGTCAGTGAAATGTGAGAGGGGCTCAATCAGCTGTCACACTGAGACACTCCTGTCACTACTGTCAATAGCTTCGAGTTTCTGATCCTTTCTCAGATTAGCTCTGTGCCAGAACATCAAATGAAAAGCTGTTTGGGGCATGGGGAGGGGAGAAACTCTAAGCAGTTATCTAGGAATCAGTTTACAGACTTCAAAGCACTGCCAGGTTTATTCTGATGGCCTATAGTAATGTGCTGGGATCCTTAATGCATTTGGAGTGTAATGTAGACTCTCCTCTTCAGCCCCATGTTCACCCATGGATTGGGAGTCAGGAATGGAAGAAAAAGGAAGGTCTGCAAGAACTGCTCTTTATCTTGATGGAATAAGTTGCTTCTCCTACCTTTCATCCTGAAGGACTCCTCTGTGTTTCTCTCAGCACTAAATGGAGACTTCTTCTGGTAAAGGTGGGTGATGTGAAGGCATCACCCCCAGGACAGGAGTGAAAATAAGTGGGGCAGGTTGGCCATGCAGAAAGAATGAAGGAAAAGTGAGGGAGGTTTAGCTAGCCCATCTGAGCAGTTTTTGCAGTGTTGGGCCTCAAATGCATGCTTTTCTTTTTCTATAACGTGGCAAAAGCTTTGTAGTCCATGAAGTTCTTCCAAGACCTTTTCCTTGAAGTTTCACTGGTTGGTTCTGAGACAGCCTTTATTGAGAATCTTTGCATCATGAAATAAGTCAATATGAATGAATGAATGAATGAATGAATATGTCTCTTTTTGTGGGAAAAATAGGCCATCAGGAGACTTCTTTAAAAAAATACTTCAAGGATTTGAGAACTCTCTTTTGTCTGTTCACACTAAAACAGCTTATGGCAAGGTGAACTCACCCATTTGCACAGAAGCCAAGAGGGTAACATTAATCCTATTAGAAAAATAATAACTACTACCAAAAAATAATAATAGCAGGGGTGGAGAAAGAATCTTTTTTAGGCCAATTTGCTGAGTAATTCCTGTGAATTTAGTCTTTTCTTAGGGTTGCAATGTTTAACAATTTGCTATCAATAAATGAATTATAAAGATTACTATTTTCCTTTCACATTTCTAAAGAAATTAAAGAAGAGAAAAGCTACATTCTAACATTATTGATAAAGGGCTTTGTCCTTTAGAGAATTCTTCTGTTTTTTGATAAATGTTGTCTCAGAGTGAGGGAGTGTCCATAGAGAAGGTTATCCACGTACAGCACCAATCTACATTTTTTCCTTGAATGTAACTTTAAAATTTCCATTTTTTTCCCTTGTTACTCTAATTCATTCTTCTGAATTCAAAACATAAAAAAAATTCATTTACTCTTCATTCAAGATCACCACTATCCTTACTAAGTAAAAACAGCAACCACATTCCGCTGCTTAATGTTTAAGCAACTTTCTGTCCAGAGCAAGTTATACCTTCTCTCCTGCTTGAAAAAAACTCAAAACCAGCCCAGTTCAGAGCGTAATCTTTCATACCAGAGGGACCCCTGCTTGATCCTCTTGGTTTCACGAATGCGAAAAGGCCATGGAAATCATGGGAAAGGCATTAGAAAGGGGGGGAAAAAAAAAACCAACCCTGACCACATTCTCCTTATAGAGTATTTCAAAATGAATGTTGGATACATACCTTTCCTTGACCTTTTCCTTAGATTAGTGCTATAGGCAGCTGTTGTGCTTGTATTACACATTCCAGTGCAGGGAATGGATCTCCAGCAAGGTGGAGGGGGGGTTGGTGTGTGTGTGTCTGTGTACACGTGCGTGTGTTTGTTACTCAACCTGTTCGCCAAAGGTCTTCCATGTTGGTTTTTAGCTCTCTCTGGTTTTTTTCAGTTTCCAAGGGGGAGGTGTGGCTGTTTGTGCACTTTGTTTATGTTCACAGGGTGACAGGAAACCTAAGAGCTTTTAGTGAATTCAGATATACGCTGGAAGAGGTGTGAATCTCCAGCCATTTGGGTTTGAAAGCTTTCATTAAGTCTGCGAATAGAGGAGGAAAATAAACATCTCTCTGCTTTCTAGCTGCAAAGGGATGAAAGGTTCTCAGCCTGTGGGCCCCCAGGATGGATGCCTACAAAGGGAGGAATTAGAGGAGAGATAAAAAAGGCTGGAATTGCAAGGGGGGGAAAGAAAAAAAATAATCTTAGAGCTACCGCTCAAGTTGTATTTGGTCTTCATTTTACCGAGTCCCCGTTGAGCAGTTGGCCTTGGCGAAACCCTGACGGAGCAGAGCGAGCCCATCGTGCACAGAATGGGCTTCATGGGAGGAGTGATGTCTCTAACAAAGGCACGAAGGCGGCTCTAACAAAGGCACGAAGGCAGCTCTAACGACTCGGGCTAATTGCATCCACCCCCGCAGAAAGGGACGCTGCCGGAGAGGATGCGCTCACCCCCTCCGCGCCTGACCTCCCCCGGGCTGGGGAGCCAGATGGGCGACAGCCACGGCGGGCAGATGCTGCGGAGATGCTCTGCTCCGTGTCACCGCGGGACGGGTCCGGTGTCACCCAGCCCAGGTCTGGCTAGTGCGACTCAAGGCACAGGGCGAGAGGGGTCATCATCCGGAGAAAGCTTTCCCCCCCGCTCTGCCCATCTGCGGGCTCCTTGGGGCAGGTACTTCCCTCGGATCGCGTGTTTGCGCGCTGCCTAATTGCAGATGCGGGGGTAATATAAATAATAAGGTTAAAAGTCACTCTTCTTGAGGGGAGGTGAAAAGGGAGCGGAAACGGGGCGGCTACTCAGCTTCCCGGCTTTTCCTGGAGTCAAAAAGAGAGTGCAAAGGGTATTGCAGGATATGTCGGAGTATTTAGTCTTGAAACATTTGCCATCCTGTTTTTATTCCCTTGCAGATATATTTCAAAGAAAGTGTTTAGATGGAGCTGATGACCTCTCTTGTAGCTGACGTTGCCTGTCACTTCCTATGATAAGTCCCTCATTTGATTGTTTGGGCTGTGGTAACCCCCAGTGTTTGAGCTGAAGCCTCCCCTACTGCACGCCAGACTCCCACCGAGTTCATTTCAGAGGAGGGGGATTTTCAGTGCACTGCTAAAACCATGCTGGCTTTTATCACTTGGAAAGAGGATTCCTACTTTTTCATCTTTAAATCTTTAAAAAGCTCATTCCAGGTGTGCTGTTGCACACCAGTCCTTAAAAGTGAGGGTAAGCTGTGAGATGAAGTGGTCCCACATGCTGAGCGCTACCCAGGGTGCTGCCTCCAATCCTCCCTGGCACAAAGTTTCCCTGAGAAGCAACGGCAGTCCACCTGTCCTTATCTTGAAGAAAAGAGGGATCAGGAGACAGCTCATTGCTCTCGACCCGAAAGTCAGGTGGGAGTCTGGTTCTTCTCCCAGGGACAAGTGAAAAGGCAAGAAGAAATGGCCTCAGGATGCAAGAAGAGAGGTTTAAGTCAGATATTAGAAGGAAATTCTTCACAGAAATCATTGTCTCACCCACGTGGCTGCCCAGGGCCGTGGAGAGGTTCCCCATCCCTTGGAGGAATTTAAAAACTATGTAGATGTGGCACTTGAGGACATGGGTTAGTGGTGACCTTGCCAGTGCTGGATTAACAGTTGGACTCAATGACCTCAGAGATCTTTTCCAGCCTAAATGATTCTATGACTCCCAGCGCATAAAGGGCTGTGTCAGCATGAGCTGAAAGTAAAGCACAATCTTAATCATTCTATGATCATTCTAGCAACAGCAATATCATGGAAAAAACCCAAACTAGCAGAGGAGATAGCAAGAGAATTGTAATTTTAGGACATCAGAGGACCTGAAGACTTAGTGTATTGTGCTGTTGGTAGACACTATCATAAGTTGTAGTGATATTCTTCCAGGGGTGTGTTTAGGTTTTCCCTTATTTTCTAGTGATGTCAAGTAATGATAAAGCATCATTGTGAAAGAATTTTCTGGAAGAATAAGTTATCCATTAATCTTGCTGGATTTTTATTTTTGTTTGTTTATTTGTTGGTTTTTAATGTGTGTAGGATTACATGAAAGTTCTTGTGCTTTGTTCAGTACTCATACTGTTACTGTTGATTCATTATCAACCAATTTCCAGAAGAGAAAGTCACTGGCTACATGGATAGGTACAGAGCTTCTAGAAACTATCAGTGTCTAAATAGCAGTCTGAATATGGCCATTGCTCAGGTTTTGATGGCATTAGTGGTGTTTTCTCTGATTCCAATCCTGCATAAACACCATCTGGGTGTTACAGAAGTTACCCTTGTAATGCTGGGCATTACAAGTAAATAGTAATTTACTCAAAATAGAAATTATTTTTTCTATTTTTCAGTTCCTCCAAGTCTCTCAACCTGTATTTCTCCGTACCTTGTACAGTGGCATCTCAGTTAAACAAAGGGCCCTTACTATTCCTCTGTAACAATAATGAGGTTATTTGTTCCGTACTCGTTTTCACTTTTCCTTATCTACCTAAGATGATGAGCCAAATTGTTTCCTGCTTAAATCTGGTCTTTGCTGTCCCATTGAAAGTAATTTTGAGCTCTATTTCTCTCCAGCCTTGCTGAGTCATCCTCAAGCTTGGCTCTGAGTTCCTCATCTGATAAGAGGCAGTAGAGGAACTTCCTAATCTCAGAGACTGGTGCCAGGAGAAATCCATTAGCAATCATGATAAGAGATTCCAGTTATTCCAACAACTCGGGCCTTATAGCTATTGAAAACAAAGCTTGTGTTAACATATTTATCTATGTAAGTGATTTTGTCTATGAGATTTAAGACTAAAAGTGAATGAACTCAAATTTTTCTCTTGAATAATGTAGTTGTCCAATGAGTGTTAGAATTTTCCCTCACTAGTGTTTTACTTATTGCCGTGGAAATGATGCTCACAGCAGAGCTCAAGTGAAGATGGTTTCTTGTGAAGAATCCATTTAGTTTTGTTCCTAGCTGTCCCTTATTGGAGATATGTACCTCTCTTCCACTCTCACTTCCCTCCTTCTTATCATCTCCAATGACAGTAGCAAATTTTCCTTTTGTACCCACCAACATTTAACCAGTAATGGAAAAGGTGGTGGAACATAGTTTTCATTTAGTTTCCACACTTAATATGTAGCAGTGAAAATATTTCCTTCTTTCTCTGCCAAAGTTCCTAATTTTCTCTATTCATTTTAATTTGCCCAAGCATCAATATTTGAATATTTGCATCCGACATATCTTATCCACTTAGAACTCACCTGGATCCAGAGGTGGAAGAACTATTGGTTTGCATGGTCTGAGTTTTTGTTTGGGACCTCCACAGCCAACTCTTGTGATTTTTAAGAATGTTGTGATATGAGGTGTGTAGTGGTTTGTGTTTTTCTTCCCCCACCCTTTTTATTTATTTTTTTTATTTTATTATTTCTACATGAGTAACAGGGAGTGATGAGGCTTAAGTTATAAACTGAAACTCAGAAGGCACATAAATAGAATCTAATTTGCCTGATTTTAATGCAGTTTTGAAGGAGCCTGATCCACAATTCTCAAACATTTTGAATTAAGCAGTATTAGCAACTCCAGTTATAATGCTGCTGGTAGTGGCTCACTTATAGCTATGATTTTTAATCCTAAATCATGTATGATTCAGTACCAAATAACTCTCTCTTCTATGTCAACAGCTGCAAGAACATTCCTTTTAAAACGTAGGTCCTCTTCCTAAATCTGTGATATATACATTGACCCATTTCTCTACTTCCTTCCAACACTCCCAAGACCAAATGTTTGAAAACTAAACTTTCTGCTTAGTGGTTGTGGTGAACCCACCTGATCTTTCATATTACATATAAATAGGGGGTTTGCTCCATGTAGCTGTCTTCTCATACAGAAAGAGAAAATTACATTTTCTGTTCTCACATTCTAAAATAGCTATAAAAAACCCTGAACACCAGTCTCTAAAACACCATTTGAAGCAAGAGTGACCTCAGATTTTTAAATTTTTTTCATCCAGTAGCTCCAAATGTACTTCCCTGGTTTGAAAATTGTGCTGACATTTGAATTGAGGTAAGCACAAAAGGGTCTTTCAATTTTCCTGCAGGATTCTGAAATAGTAGAAAGTACTGGAGTTGCATTTTAAAGATGTTATCTTCAGCAGGAAGGCTGACAAATCATCGCCTGACGCAGGCAAGGGGACTGTAGATGCAGTAAATTGAAACTTTATGGGAAACCCATTCCATTTGTGAGAATTAGCAGCAGTTCCTATGATTTCTAAAAAAAAAAAAAAATCCCTGCCTGCTGAGCAGGCATCAGCCCCACCAAGCACGATGAGGCAGCCTCAAGCCAGGTGCTGACAAGAATTTCCTGATCTCTCTGTGACCCCCATTGCAGGAGGTGAGCTGGTAGGAGGAATTAGCAGGGATGCGGGGGCACGAGAAGATGGTTTGTTTATTTCTTCTTGCTTGGAAAATGTGTGTGGCTGTCGGGGCTGATGTGTTTCTGTGACACTCGAGCTGCCTCTCCTGCGCTGCTCCTTGTGGACTACATACTCATCTTTTATCAGGAGGGTGCTGGCGTGGTGAGAGACATGCTCTTCACAGAAAGTCAGCTCAGCATTGCTGCACAAGTATTTGGAGGGCTCAATTCCTTTTGTTCCTCCTCTCTGAAGAACCCTTTGCCCAAATTTTCCTTTTATTTTTTTTCCCCTTCTTTTCTAAAGACTGAGAAATGCCTCAGGAATGCACTTGCTCTCTCCTTTCCCAGACTGGCTCTCCCAGTGATGTATTAATTAGCTGGAGCACTGCACACTAACGAGCAACTGCAGGCTGATCTCGTTAAACATTAATGCTTAACTAGAAAAGCAAGAGCTGTTAAGGATACGCCACTCAATGTCATCCATGTCCAAATGTAAAAGAAGATAGTGGCTGAGCTGCTGGCACTTGTGCTTCCAGAGGGAGAGAGAAGGGACAAGTGGCAAACTTCTCTTTTCCAGAGCCAGATGGGAGCGCCTGGACCAGAGTTTCCATGCTTCTCTCACTAACTTTAACACAGAACACAGCCCTTTTCCAGGGAACAGCTCTCTCTCAGGGAGTTAGATGGGCAAGTTCTTGTGCCCACGCTGCTTTTTCAGCCTCTTCCATACCTTGTTTTCAGTGGTCAGGTTCTAAAACCAGCACAGGTCTACTCCTTACCCATTATTTAACCACAAGCAAATGGTTCAGGCTCCTGTTTTCAAACATGAAAGTTTCATGTCAGGTAGGTACACCTCAGTGCAGTAATCCAAATTAGCGGTTGTCTTCATTATTATTGACTTTGCTGGGTATTTTAAGCAACACCACTGGAAAATATTGACCTTATCACCACTTAGATTCAGTTTGCCCTTGGAGGATCTTGTTAGGGCAGCTCTTGATATAGTGAGGCTTTGACTTTTCTCAGGGAAAATATCTTGACTACCTCGTGAGGACTTTTATTTGATCATTAACCAACTGAAAATTCTGCTGATAAAAGTGGACCAAGCCTGAGCCTCCTGCCCAAGGAGCCCTGCTCTTCTCCAGGCATATGCTGTTACAGCCCAGCTGTGCATGAGCAGCTGCCGTCGGTGGCTCTGCCCTTCCATTTGCATAGGCAAAAAACGGATTTTTTAATGCACCGTCTTAATGACTGCTACATGCAAATCAGAGAGCTTTGCATGAGTATCTACACTCAACTTACCATGGAGTTACCTGGCATAGCCAGAGTACAAGACATGTTTCAGGGTCTGTAGCAGAAGTAGCAGCCTCCTAACTTATTCTCTGCTTCCACCTTCTCTTTAATATAATAACAGAGACACAGCAGCCAGTATTTTTCCTTACTGTCCAGCTCTTTGCATTATGCAATTTGATTGCAATTGATAATTCATTAATCATTTCTTATCATAGTTAATATTTACCCAGCTCGCTACTGTGCAGGAAGGGTGATGGGAGGGGCAGGAGTAGGAAAGTGAAAGATACAGTCAGGGAAGCACAAAATGTATGGGAATACAAAGTCTTGAGAAACAGATTCTT
>VZTB01018170.1:72893-86018 GCA_013397245.1 Thryothorus ludovicianus
CATATCGAAAAGGTTTTGTTTTTTTTTGTGACTCTGCAGGCAATGTCCTTTTCTCCCTGAGGAAGTGAAAGGGTTACCGTAGCCCTGTTGGGATTCTGCTGTTGGGGGTTTTTTCAGTCTCCTAGCATGGTGCTCCCTCAGACTTAAAAGCCAGGGTACTTGATTTCCTCTCTAATGGTGTTAAGGCTGGAACTGNGGTGTTAAGGCTGGAACTGGAGCTGCCTCTGCTGCCTGGTGCTCCTCCTGCCCGTGTCTTCAGACGTTATGTCACAGCTCCTGGGGCTGCTCGCTGACTCCAGCCGGCCTCCCCGGGGGATGGAGAGCAGGTTCCCTTCCCCGTGGCAGCAGCAGTGCCCACATTTAAGAAGCTGTAGTGCTGAGCCGTGACTGCATTAGTTCTGCTACATTAGAACAGCAGCAAAGAGCTTAATTTAATTCGCTGGCCTGTATACCGACACCTGAGGGCCACTAATTCACTGTCACGTATTCTCAGTGAAACCAGGCTCTTTAGTGTTCACATTTTTTTATTTTTTTTTTTTTTTTAACTAGAGGAGAGCCTTGCAAGGCAAATGCTCATTTTCTAGGGCTAGAGAGAAATATTTCCTTCCAAGGATCATGGCAGGTCAGGATGACTCACTTTTGTCCATGTCCACAAGGAATGGAAAATCACACATCTCTTTTTTAAATTATTTCTTTTCATCTGAAATGTATGAATTGATCTCAGTTCTGTCATTTTATGGTTAGCACCATCCATTAAAAAGTTGATTCACGCTGATATACGAGTGGCCCTAAAACATTTATTCTCCACAGGCTGCATTTGGATGTTATTTAAGGGCTTTGAGCCTATTAGACACTTCAGCCCTCTCTGTCTTCTCCAGTGATAGCATCAAGTCCTGTAGTAACATTTGCTATGCAGTAACTTCCAAGAATCAAGCCTTTGCAGTGTTGTTTGCGCATGAAGACCCATTAGGCTAAATTAATCCCTAGGGTAAATGTACAGACTTCAACAGAATGTTATCAGGGATAAATTAGGCCCATTGATTTTTAATGAGGTTCTTACCTGAATAAAGAAAATAGAGTTTCTCTTCTGTTCTGGTCTATTGTTCTGCTGCAAGCATCACCAGAAGCACTTGCTTTGATCCTGAATTTTTAAACCTGGAAATTTTACATTTCTGAAAGGATTAGAAAACATTTTTCTTTCTCCCTGCTAAATGTGAGCAATGCCATTGTGCAGTTGAATACATTTCCCAGAATTTACACATCTCCAAGTATCTTTTTCTGAAAACCAAGTGAATAGATTGCTAGAAAAATTACAGGCTTCCCGTATTTTAGTGCTGACCTCCTCCTTCAGAGACCGCCCTCATCACAAGGGGTTTAGTCCATGCTAATGAATTTGTAGAGAAATAATTTTGTGAAGTGCAAAGTGATTTTTTTTTTCTTTAGCTGATAATTTGCGTCTTTCTGTTTCATGCCAAGGATTTCTAGTGTCACCCTATTGTCTGAGCTCTCAGATGGGTAATCTGGGGGTCACTCCACATCACCAGTGGAGACACATCCACTGACCACCTGGGGAGTAGCACAGCTTTTGAGAACAGAAGGATGTTACAAATCCCATGCTGTTTCCTGGATGGTGGTACACAGTCAATCTCAGGTATGGAGATTCACAGCCAGGTATCTCTGTCATTGCCATCACTGCCTCTGCTCTCCATGGGAAGGCAGAGAAAGAAAATTCTTTATAATTAGGTCTCTATGCCCAGAGGTTTGAAAAGAAACGATTCTGTGATTCTGAAAAGTGACTCTTTGACCAGGTTGTATGTTGGTTTTAGTACAAGTTTTTTACTCCCAAAGCTGCTGCCCCTGCTGAGGTCTGGGTCTGCAGAGATGGGACCATTTCTGTGGTTCATTGGTGGTATCCAAAAGCAAATAGGGCCTGTCTCATCACAGTCCTGTGGTCTCATGCATGGCTGCAGGGAGCACATGCGAGTGTCCAGGTGCCCTTTCTAGGTGTCACTTCACTGTAGGTCCTCATGTGACAAGAGATGTTTGGGGTTTTTTTTTATTTTTTGCACTTCATGGTTAGGGAAACTTTTCCATTACACCCAAATCTCTCTGGATGCACAAAAATACTGGTTAATTTCCATCCTTTATAATGTTTAATTTAAACTTTTGGCTTTCAAAATGAAGAAGCATTTGTTCATTTCCTAAAAACTATTAGCTATCTGTTGGGAATAGACTTTGTTTAATAAACGGTTGGCTTGGCTTTAACCACTGATCTAAATGGCAACATGTCTGCAGACTCTCAAGTCATCAGTTTGTTTTCCCAAATGTGCCTTGCTAGTGGAAGAAATATTTATATTTACTCAGAAATGCCAACAGAGGTTCCCTGTTCCCTTCTAGCACACATGGTGAAGGCTAATGGCTTGAACACTGGTGATACTAACTTCGGGTTAAGAAGTTGTACTTCTTCAACATTTTATTTATTCAACTTCTGTTTTTTACTTTTTGATGTATTTTCACTATATACATCATGTAGAGGGGTATATGGGTCTTTTGCAGAGGCTATATGAAATTTTCCCCCCTTCCCATTTGTGGTCTCAGGTCTGTACCTTTAACTTTTCTTTATCTTAGTAATCCCCATAAATCCTGCACTTCCCTGGGCCGTAGAAGAGAACTGCAATTCTCTTGTGCATTGCTATTCCTTCTGTAGCATTTCATAGCAAAAGTAAAAGGAAACCCAAAATGTTTATGTTGGAATTTTCCTTTGGAAAAGCAATGACACAGGAATATTCATGCACTGCCTGGCTCAGGCCCTTATTTAAGTAACACAAAACACCAGATGTAAACTTCTTACAGGCTTATGTGTGGGATTTGGAAAGCAATTCTTCTTTTTCATGAGCACATCTTCCTTCCCAGAAAACACCACAAAACCCTTCACCAAGCCCGTCATCAGCAGCAGAGATAAGGAATGCTCCAATGCAGAAACATACCCTAAAAAGGGAAAGGCCAATATTGACTTGCAGCGAAGCTTAAGCCCTTTAAACTCACACCCCGGACAAGGAGAATCAATGTCTCTTGTAAAAAAAAAAAAAAAAAATAAAGCGCTGCTACTGTTATAGAGCAGGCTGTTAAACTATGCTAACAGTCGTATATTTTCTATTCAAAACTGTACCACTGTGTATATAAACAGGGAAGGTTTTGTTGCTGTATATGTCCAGATTTTTGACATGCGTAGGTGGAGCCGCCGTAGGAGAGCCTATTCGGGAGTTGGGAGCAGCTGCCCTAATGGAATATTATTGACTTTAGTTACATCAGGGGCTAAATATAGATCGAGCAGCAACGTACACAGGGCTGTGTCTGACAGCCAGGACAGAATGTGCCGCCCGACGGACAGACAGATGGACATTGCTCCTGCACAGATTCTCCTTTTAGGTCAGGGAGCTCTCCTGGGCTCTTTCACCCGGTGCCACGACTCCCGTGGGCATCCTGCCACTGGCCAGCCAAGGCTGTGGATCTGGCTCCAAGGGGAGATGTGGTCTTGGTCTGGATTTGAACACACCTCCTGTAGGCATCTGTTGGCAGGGCTCCCCCAAGTCAGTGGGGTTGTGTTGATTTATATGTGGTAAGGGGCTGACAACAGCAGCTAGAAGACAACAAGGAATAGTTATACCTGTAATATTTTGCCCTGGCTTTCCTCTATTTCCATCCTTAATCCCTCTGCTCCACCCTCTCTCCTGTCCAGTTGCGCTTTTGTAAAATTGTGATGGGATCTCCCCTTCTGAGCTCAAAACTCCCTGAAGTTTTGCTTCTGAAGGTAAAACCTGCGTATCCAACAAACTCCTCAAAAAGCCCTTTCCCAGCCTGCACTGTAAAAAATGTTCCATGTGTGCCACACCTGTGCACTCAACAGGAGAGTCTGTCCCTCTGCTAACCTTCATGGGGAAGGAGCATGGAGAGATCATCTGTAACATTTTGTCTTGATTCTTTGGGGCTGGAAAAGCTGGGAAGGAGCCTGTTCTTTCTCTTGCTTGAATGAGAAAGAAGCCTTTCTAGGAAATTGGGTTTTAATTTTTTTTTTTCTCCCTACCTCCAACCCTTTACTGCTATTTTTAAGCTGGGAAAGCACTGGTATTGAAAGGGGAGTGCTTATCCTGACAGGCTTTATAGAGGAGCATCAGTGGGCTGCAGTGCAGAGATGTTAAAGAGCTCTGAAGACCTGGCAAGCCGTGGGGATGCTGAAGGCAATGCCCAAAGTGCCCAGAAGTTCAGACAGTCTTCTGTATTTTCCTTTCTGGGAGAGAAAGCCCAAGGCTCTTGTATCATAGGAAGTGACAGTTTTGAAGTGAAGCAGGCCTGATAGTCCAAAAGCACCAGATTTGTGATTCTTGGGAGAAAAGGAGCGTGCACTTTTCCCTTAATGCTGTTTGATCCTGCAGATTTAAATCCAGCTAATGTGCACAGACAGGACCTGTGTGGTGTCCCAGATGGTTTATGGCTGCAGAAAACATTAAGGCCAGAGCTAGAGAGAATCATCTGCTCAGACTTGCAATGATCTACATGAACCACTATTTTTTATGAGAAACCATTTAAAGGCTTTGGGGTCATAAGAAACCCTACAGCAACACAAGGCAGGGATCGATCCAATTTATCAGTCTCTATTTGCCTTCTCCTTTGTAATCTGCAAGAGATCTAGAATACTGTACCTCTCTTTCCTCTCTTATCACTATTCCTGAATTTACTGTAAATACACATAACACATCAAACCTAGACTATGTGGGGGAGGACTGCACATATTATTCTATTTGATAAATTCTTATTAGAGCTCTTTTTCAATGCTCTGATCATCACAGATTGTACATTTTTGATACATGCTTTTGATAGTCTGTGGAGTAAAAGTACACACTCCTTCTCTGTTTAGTCTTTGGACAATAATTTTTTTGTGTAGAGTATGAGGAGGAAAGCCGAGTGAGTACATTGTCCTCTTAGATTTATAGTCCGGGAGATAGGTCACAACCCTTAGCCACTTTAAAAATGATCTATACTTCCGAGGCCTGGGGGACAAACATGGAATATATATTGTATTACGCCTCGAGCCACCCAGGGCTGTGAAGGTGGTGCTGATCTGAGTCGGTCATTAAGCAATGGCATCTCACTGTAGGGTAGGGAGAGCATGAGCAGCAGGGATGTCACCTCTGGGAGGCTGATGCTGCTCCAGCAGAGGGGACTGATAGTGCCAAGTCCCAGGGGCACTGCTGATCCCTTCAGCAGCATCCCTCCTCAATACAGAGACTTTTACAAGGGTAAGGAGGCACATCTGGTTCCTTGTGTCTTCTGCAGCAGTGTTGCTGCCAGCTAATGTGATTCCATGGAGAGGGACTAGGAGCTTCACCCACGCAAGATGCTGTGCCATCCTTGGCTGTGGCCACAGCAGAGCGCTGCTGCCAGCACCACCACCACGGCTGGACCCGCAGCCAAATCTCACAAATGAAGCCACTTCACTCCTTACTTTTTTTTTGTATCTGCAGTCAGCTGCACTGAGCCACACTTTGAAATCGAAAAGTGGAGTTGCAACCATTCAGTTCAGAGGAATAAATCCACCCTTCCTCTTCCTGCTCTGCCTCCAAGCGCTGAAGTCAGGCCTGGGGAAGCCTTGCTTCTCTGTACTCAGATTTCCAGGAGTGTGTAAGTGCTGTGCTGTGATGGGGGGTGTGCCTTTGGGTCCTCTAGTGCACATTCAATCCTCTGGGGATTGACAGCGTCCACCATGTTGAACAAGGAGTATCCATAATCTTCTCCTGTTGAAATATTTGATCCTTGCAAGTATCATACCCAGTCAGGAGTGACCCTTGCATGTCTCAGCCCAGTATACTGCGGGAGTTCACAGTTAACCTCTGGGTTAGTTTAGTTTCTTCATCTTGGAAGCAAGTAGAACACCAGTTAAAGCTGGAAATAAAGAGAAAGAGAGATTAAATCTTGGATTTTTTACTAGGGATTGTTTGTTCCTCTTGTCAAAAGCCCTGAGACACAAGAAAATATTATCATGAGTCCTTTCCTTGCTGGAGCTGTGCTTATCTTGTGATCTGTATTTCTTTCCCTATCTCTCTCACATTGCTCTTATCATCCTTTTATCAAAGGGCTTCAAAAGAGACCAGCAGAGCTCAGCTCTGATACCCCCTTGAATTCCAATGGAAGGGTTACATTTGGTTTTCTAGGAATGACAGAAAAGATTTAAGGCAGAAATAAACCGCTGTGGATTTTTTTTTCCCCGTCTTCTAAGCTTTTTGTTTTTCTGGATGCAGGGGAGTGAGATTATTTGAAGATCTTAGTATGGTATTTCACTGCTGAGGAATGTGGCGAACCACCCATCTTTCCTGGTAGTGGGTATGGTTTCATGCAGGACACTCCTGAATATCCCATTCTCATCTTTCTGCTTCAAAGCCCAACCCTTAGATGAGATTACTTAATAGAGATTTCTTTCATCAACACGCTTCACCACAACATTGACTGTGTACACCTCATAGTTACTGCACTATGCCTGACAGCACACATACATGCTTTTTTCCTTTCCTCTTCTACATCCATTCACACAGTCTCCACCAGCCCCTAGCCATGGCAGAAGACAGAAGAGCTGGCGTTGTCTGTTCTCCATCACCTCATCCTTTCTTTGTCTTTCACCTCCACCTCCTCAGATGACCCCGCTGTTAAACTAGAATGAATGGGACCAAGATGTCAGGGAGAAACAATATCTGCATCTGTCACTGTGTTCTTTCTAATTCTGTACTCAGTGTCAGTCCCACCTTTGCTTGCTTCAGGCATTTGGAGCTCATACTCTGCAAGATGCCTTGCAAGTTTTTATCGCACCTTGCTCAGAAGAGCATTTTATTGACTTTGGCCACTCATGTCATAAGCAAACCATTTGTAAAAATTAAGATACGATCTCGCTGCTGTGTTGTGGGTTACTCCACTTTGCTTTGAAGATTACGTGCTGAAATGTAATTGCTGTCAGTCACAAAACTGGTGCAGCTTGAGAGGGCTTCCCCAGTCTTAAGCACTGGACGTTGTGCTGGAACACAGCTAAAGCTGGAATGAATTGAAGTGTGCCCATTGTATTGAAATCTCTGTGGCCTGTGGCCTGATGCAATACTAATTTTGAGATGTTCCAGATGCCCTTTAATGGTTAGAGTACTCTTAATGCACTGCAGCTGCTGTATTTTGGAATAACTCTTGTTGCCAAATTCCTTCATGTGTAAAAAGCAAGGATGCTTATCTGGTGTAATGGGAAAAAAAAATATTGCAACTGAAAGTATGAACTGAAAGGATTTATGGATCACCATCTACTTTTACTTAAAGCTTGATCATTATCTTTTTCCTTTCTGCATCTATAGATATATCTCTCTATTCCATCTCTCCAGAGCAATCCATACTCACGTTTCTGTGACATACAGAATTAAGTAAAAGCAGCCGACACTCTGAAAAGCTCCACAACTGGACAGTCACACTTTTAAAATGTGTGGGCAGCCTTTGTGCCCGTTTGCCATCATTTCCACTTTCCATCACATTTGGCTTGCTTCAGAGAAAAAGTCTGCTGCCAGAATTTCTGCTGGCTGAAACAAGGGTGAAGTTCTGGCCTGATTAAAATCAATGGCAAAGCTCCCAGCAACGAGTAGGAGAGCAGACTGTGATTTGGAGTACTTGGAGGGTGTACACAAAGCAATCACACATAGCAATATAATTGCGGCCATTTGATGGATGCTAAAGTTAGAGATCAACTACCAGCAGATAAAAATAGCAGCAAGTTATGCTGATTCCTAGTCCTATTATTTTAACTACTGTTGAGAATTTGTTCCTTTCCAGCCTTTCAGGACAGGTAAAAGCACACCACATCCCGTAGTGAAACTTGAAAATTTTGTTATCTTGAAATAAATACTGCCCCCTTACCATGCTGCTGTGTTGGCATCCTTAATATTTTCCACACGTACATGCAAGACCTGTTAACATGTTAATGGATTTGTTTGCTTGTCAGGGAAAATTTTGCCCCCCTGCAATGACAGCTTCAAACTCACACTGCAAAAGGGCAGGGCAAGCAGTCACTCAATGGACAAGCACAACACAGTTCTCCTGGCAATAAAGGCTTCGGATTCGAGACGGGTGCCTTGCCTCTTTGATCTGCAGCGCTGGTTTAATCATGTTAATGTGCTGTCTAATTATGGTAAACACTGCATATTATTCAAATTAAAAATGTATATTGCTGTTCACGTAGTCAGCCTGCAGACGTTTTCACGCATAAGTGTTTTCTAAGCTGAATGCCCTTTGGTCAGCAGCAGAGGCTGTGTGTTAGCCCATTAGTTAAAAAGGGAGGTGGGTGATCAAATATAGTGGCCAGATGACTTGGACTGTGTTTTTCTTGGCATGCACTTGGGAGTGAAACAGTTTCTCTGAAGCAAAGCTGTCACCAAAAAATCCTGTGTGAGGTGTAAACTCAAAATCAGGCCTGCAGCCTCTCTTATCAATATGAAACTGTGCCCAGTGTGGTCTTGGATGCATGAGTTTGCCTGCCTTGGGTTCCACCCATCTGAAGAAAAGAGAGATTTTCAGAGTCAACAGCTTTGAGGATTTAGGCTTTGTTTCCTCCTCTCATGATGGACACCAACTCTTGCTTTCCCAAAAGTTCATCTTGCTTGGTGGGCATCATTGGTAGATGCCAAACTCATAAATGGGTTTCATCAGAAGCAATAGTCTCTCATTGTACTGAAAAGCAATCCCAGTCCTGGTCTGGCAAACCTGTGGTTATAGAACCAGGATATCTCATTAGATAGAGAAATTTCTGAGATAGGCCCAAGATGAAAAGTAATCCTTTAAATCTAGTTCTGCAATTCCTCTTTGTCTGGGACTGTTGGGATCATGTTGTACTATTCTGTATCTAATGAAAGCATCCATAAATAAACTTGTGATTTAGTGATCTTGTTAATGATAGGAAAGGAATTTAACACTAATAATAATAACAATAGTCATAATAATCCCACTCATACCCCTATTACTATTATTAACACTATTACTAATAATGTGTTGGCTCTTGTTGCTATCAGATGTACAATGTGGCTTCTCTTGTAGGAGTAGTATCATTCAAATTATTTCACATGACTATGCACTATAAAATGTTTACTTAGATATGTCAGTCCTTGCCACATTTTTATACCACGGTTGTGGGTTACAGAGGAAGCTGCTGGGCAGAGTGAAAACATAAGAGTACTTCATAGAACTGCTTAACAAGTGGGCAATCCAGAAAAGCTTGGACAATGCAATATATATCAGTAAAGATAAGTACTTTCCTGGCAGATTATTTTTTTTTTCTCTTCAGAAATGGGAATTAAGCATGCACTTACAGTTATGCAATTAGACCAATAAAATTCTTTTTCCTTGTATTAAATGTTTATCTTTTCTTTTGAGGAGTTCTTTTTTTCTGGGATGTGCATGTGGATGCTTAGACTTGTATGCTTAGCATGCTCTTCTTTTATTCTTTTGATTGCCTCCCCATTCTTTGTTCACCAAGGTCCTAAATCAAATATTACAGTGGAAAGGACTTTTGTGCTTTGGAATTTAATTATTTTAGGGGACAGGAAGAGTTCCTTGAGACAAATTTTGTTATGAATCAACTGTCCCAAGTAATTTCTTTGTTTGTTTGCTTTCCCTGTTTGATTTCTTTCAGTTTGTGGGAATTGTTCCCAGTCATCAATGCCTTGTAGAGCTGAAATAGATGGGAGGACCTGGAGAAAGACAGATTTTCAGGTTGTGAATGTGACATTCCTAGTTTTTTTGAACAACATCGTCTAGTGGAAATTGTCCCTGCCCATGTCAGGGGGTGGAACTGGATCATCTGTAAGGTCCCTTCCAACAAAATGTTCTATGGTTCTATAGTTCTTTGTACTGATGAATTCTGAGTTATACCTCAGTAATTATCCGCTGCTGAATTCAAAATTACTTGAACTGAGCATTTTGTATAGGTGAATATGACAAAATGGCTCTTCTTGAGTTTATGGGAACTCTGCCAGCAGTCATGTGTATGTGGTGATGCCTTGGCTGCATGAGGATACAGGTTTGCATAAAAAGGGCTTCAAGAAAAAAAACAATTCTCTAGGTGCTTTTACATAATGGTTTGTTATAGAAAACTCTCATCAGACCACATAACTCTCAAGAAGCCTACTGGCTGCTGTGTTTATGTTCTTGAATTTCAAAGATACTGATATTTATAAACTGATTATATGATTAAATGTTAAAAATATATTTTAATAGATTTGGCCACTTGTAGTAGGTAGGGGTGAAATTAAGAATCAAGTGGCACAAGAAAAGGGATGGGTGCTGTTCTGATCTTCAGACAAGAAGGCAAAATTTGCTGCCTAAGCAAATAAATTAAAGAGCTGTGATGAAATAATTTCATGCTGGATATGGCCTTTGTGCAGAGCAGAGGGAAGGAGGTTGCTGGAGGCACTGAGCAGAATGAGTGAGATCCCGCATCCTAGTGGATGTTGAAGGGAGGGGAAGAGCATCAGTTCATCTGCTCCAACCCTGGGCTGTACAGGGCTCAGCCCTTTGCTGTATTTTCTCAGGGAAAAAGGGACAGAGATCCTACCGTGTGTTTCATGCACCTTATTGCAGCCCCACTCCAGATCACTGCATTCAGATCATTGGAATTTTAGCAAAAGGCAAGAGTTCAGAGGGTTTTTTAATCTTTCCCGCTTTCATCATCATCTTGGCAAGCAGCAACAAAAGAGACACTGAAAAGAAGTTTAGGGGATTCCAGCAGGATCACAGAAACACCCACTAAATGCCACCTGTTAGAGCAGGTTGCTCCAGGTCCCACCCAATCTGACACACTGATGCCTCTTCCCATCACTTTGGCAGTCTCTGTGTCCATGTTCCCTTCCCCATCCCTCCTCCTCCTCACTGCCAGATCTGTGGTTGAACTGCTGCTGTGTGTCTGGGGTGCTGCTCAAGGGACTGTGCTGGGCTATGTTCTGCCCATAATCCTCTGGACATTGATCAGGACAGAAAGCAAAGGGTGCCCTGTGCTCCAAGACAGAGCAGCTGCCTTTTTCTCCAAGGTCCCTGGCTGTGGCAGGGGAGGACAGGCTGTAAATTTGACCCATCTCCTGGAGCAGGAGGCTGGATGCTTGGTCACGCTTGAGTACCTGGTAGAGTGCCAAGGCCCTGTTTGATCACTTTTTACACTGGACTCGTCTAAGAGGTTTCCATTACTACATAAACAGGGCTCATGGGAGTTGGGTCTTCCCTCTTCCCCCCACCTCTGACCCAAGGTGTGAGGTCAGCTGGCTTAATCCACCCCAGGGGCCAGAGGACTGAGGACACCGATGCTGCAAGGGGCACCTGTACATGAGCAAAAGCCAAAACAGGTTTCAGGTGCTATTAGTTTCCATCACATTTCTGAAATTCCAGGGTGGCTCAAGGTACTTGTTGGGCCCCACCTGCGTCCTGAGATCCTCTGGCCATGGTCTCTCCTTGACCAAGGAGGAAAATCTGATGGATTCATTCACTGAAGGCCTCAGCTGGCTCCCAGCAGCTGTAGCTGTCTGCACTCAATAGAAAACTTCATGCACTTGAGGATTTTATAATAATACTTCAAAAATCCCTAGACCTCAGATCACTGCCCAACTGAGAAGATACATCTTTAGGAGGGTTCTCACCCTTGGCATAACCTTTGTCCTTCCTTGGATACACATTTTGGAAAGCAAAAGGAGAAGTGGGGCCTAGAAATGGGACCTGTCAGTCTTGGTAGCTAAACTTTTCTTCTTTCAAGAGTCTGTTTGGGATTAATTCTGTGTCTTTTTGGAAGCAAACCTATTAAAATGGAGACACTGAGCAATGGGGATGGTATGATGGGTTTGTACACACCTTGGTCTGTGGGTTTGAAAATTAGGAGGGGAAAATTCATCTGTAAAGATGAACCTTGAGTGTGGTCCGAGCACAAAACACAGGGAATGCAGGTGATACCACTTGTCCTGCTTTGGCCTTGTCCCAGACACCAACACTGCAACTAAAGTCTTCATTCCATCATGAGTGTAGTGTCGAATAAAACAAGCAAACATACAAACAAAACAAAAAAAAGCCTGAAATATGAGCTTTGTAACGGAGGAAACTGATAGCATCTGACAGTGAGGGAAGGGGGAGAAGGACAAGGTCAGCACAAACTTGCTCTGGTCAGATTTCTGGATGAACCACTAGTACATCACCTCCTTGGGGTCCTTGTTAGAGAAAACTATCTCAGTGCATGTGTTTTTATTATCTCGTCTCTGTGGGGATGTGAACGGTTTGATTTGGTTTCCAGAGTTGGTGTCCTTGCTACTTTTTGATTATTTTGTCTGTATAAACCAGACTGATTGATATTGCAGCCTCCAAGAGTTTCTTCATCGCACTTTGTTAGAAAATCTCCCTTGCTTTGTTTATTGCTGCCAGGTTGTTCAGACAGAAAAAAAGGAAAAAAAACCCAACAAAATAGACATGGGAAATTCAGAATAGACTGTTAAGAATTAGGGAGAAAAAACCCTGACCAAGGACCAATCAGGGACATGGGGCAATGACAAACAGATCTAGAAGAGGCAGTGGGTTCAGAGCAGAGAGGAATGAGAGCCTGAGCGTATTTTGCATCCAAATACAAGGATGCAGGAAGAAATGAGGACTGCAGCTGGTGCCACAAAGCACCCTGGCAGCTCCCTGCAAGGGCTGGAGGACGCTGTGGGGGCCCCGGGGCCGCAGCTGGAGGGGTCCAAGCACCTCTCTCGCCCTCTCTGAGGTTTTGCTCTCAGCCTGGGACCCGCATGTTGCAGGAGAGTGAAGCCTCTCCATAGGAGACAGTCCCTTCAGACGATGCCTAGGTCTCTGGAATAATGGATGGTGTTTTTACAACCTCTCAGAGGCCTGTTCCTGGGTAGAGAGTGAAAGGCAATACCTCAGGACCACTGGGTTACAGGAGGTTGTAAAACTGCTCCTCCCCATATATATTTTTTTGACAATGCTTTCACTGAAGAGTGTTTCCTCTTTTTTATGTTTTTTTATTTTATTTTTATTTTATTGCCATGACAATCAGTCAGTCTTTTTTTTTTTTTTTTTTTTTTC
>VZTB01018170.1:86066-104318 GCA_013397245.1 Thryothorus ludovicianus
GACCTATCAAACTGTAAGTCTTATTTCAAGCTGACATGAAGGCATTAAATGAGTGACTGGGCCACCAATTTAAGGGAATTGATGATCTTTGGGGCTTACACTCTCACGGGTCAAATGATAATGTTGCCCTTTAGGTTAAATTCATACATTACATAGGGAAAAAAAGGAGCTTAAACTCTACCCAGTGCTAGAAGGATGCAGACAAACTTTGGTCATAAACAATAATTTAAAAATTGGTTTTGAGAAGGACAATGCAGGAATATGAAATTTTTCATTTGTTTCTTTTTTGTGTGTGTTTTTCTCCTCTAAGTTTCTCTGCTACCCTGCAGGCAGCCATTCTCTGTGTTCGCTAAACTTTTAAGTAAAAATGTTTGTCCTATGGAAATAGAGATCCAGATGGAATGAGAGATAAAAATACAAATAGGGATGGACTAGTATAGGCATAGATGCAATATGATTAGAAATAATAGAGATACAGATAAACACGTAATTGCATATATAGCTAAAGGTACTTATATCCAATTTATCATGTCCCAGACCATGAGTACAACCAAAAGCCAAAGGCATGAGGTTCACAGGGCTTAGAGTCTGATTTATTGGCACACCAGATCAAGGCCTACAGCTGATGTCATTATACTAATTATTAATTAGATTTGCTGCTTTCCCTGTTTATTATAGACTCCTTTCTGCCCCATCACGTTCTCTCTATGTAAATCTTTCCAATCCATTGCTATTTCTCTTCCCTTTGCCTCATAGTCCTGCTGCCACATACCAATGACCAATTATATTTTGCTCAAAATCAAGTACCTAAAGCTACTGAATAAGTAGGAAGAAATTACTAGCCCATCCCATATTTTTTTTTTGTTCTGGTTTGCATTCTCTGTGGAATCATAAAAAATCGTTGGTAATGGACATTTATTCCTCTCTGCACCCATGACAAATGAGATTGACATTTTGGGTCCTTAGCTGCTAATGGTTGCAAAATGGTTTGCAACCTACTGGGTCCATTCAGAACAAAGCCTGCAGTTGCTTCTGTGGTCATAGATTTTGATAAATACATTCTTTTCTTTGAGGGAGATAGTAGCAATTCCAAAGACTTGAAAAAAACCCAAACAAAAACCAACAACAAAACAAAAACCAAATGAGATTTTGGCTCATATATGGAAATGGGAATTGTCTGTTGTGTGAGAGAGGAGAGAAAAGGGAGTTGATATCAATGTGTTTACATTCACTTCTTCATTTCATCCTCTAGTAGGTCAGAGGAACACTGGAGTGCTGGCTAAGGGCAGTGAAATATGTTCCTGCCATGGCTGCACAGAGCAGAGCAATGCCTGCAGGGCATTTTGGGATTTTGGGTTGATCCTTGCAGTTGTTTTTATGGGGCAAGGAGGAGGTGAGCAGGGGAGATGGTGTTAGAGAGAGTATGGCTAATATCCAGTGGTATTTTAGCTGAATTTCTAAACCTGAGCCAAAGATGTGGACTTAGTTGCATGCTTGGCCACACAAAAAGGGGACTCTCACCTCAGTGCAAAGAGCTTAGGTCATGTCTCTCATCTAAGAAAACATTGAATTGCTCAGGCTTTATTGCAGGGATAGTACTGAGACAGATACTTAACAGGTAGTATTCAAGTGGAGAGAAAAAAGACATCTGTGGAAACTATAAACCCATATTGCTTTCAAATATGTGGCTTGACAACATTTGCAGTGGCCCCACATTCAAGACCAGCAAGAGGTCTGGAAAGAGGACACCAGATAAGCATTGCTGCCCCAGACAGGCTGGGGAGGTTTCATCTCTCAACACAATGTGCCTGTCATTTATCAGTTCTCCATTCAGAACCCAGCAGGGACAAATTCCTCACACTGGCACCCCTGGGAGCTCCTATCCCTGAAGCTGAGCCCACCATGCAATTGCTTGAAGGGGATGAGAGGCTGCCAACCCTGGGCTTCCAGGATTTCCTAGTGGCATCTCTCAGTGGGAAGGTTTCGTCAGGCAGTGGGGCAGCAAACAGCTGCATCTCACTTTTCATGCCTAGAACCTTGCAATATTTAAACTGGAAAGACCATATTATAAATGCAGGGGTAGGTGAAGAAAAAAAAAGTTAAAGTAATTGGCAGATGAGATCACACAATGTTTTGAGCCAGGACATGAACGATTCTATGCCTATGACATTTTGGGGATCTTGGAGATAATTTCTTCCCTCCAGGCTTCTGAGTCATCTTTGCAGAGTTCAGAAATCAAGAGCTAACTATTTTCTCTGAAAACAATTCAGTTTCCCAGTCTTTACAAGTTCAGGCTGCAGATACCAATGAATTATTTGTGAAGGTCATGTTGAATTTGTAGAACACCATTAACAGTTGCCTTCAAGGGAAGCAAGTCTTCTGTCAGGAAATTTCTTTGAGAAATTGATTATCATTGCTATTATTTTCATGGGATGTGTCATTCAGTGATGCTGGGTGAGTGCTGGGTTGGTAAGTTGGATGTTTGTGTTGGAAATTTCACCTTTGGTAATTACCAGCTTTGCATTAGGAGGCCTTCAGTGTGGACACATCTGACAAGGAAATACATCTGATATTTCCCGGCAGCACTTTACAGTTGTTTCAAGTAAATAAATGAGAGCTTCTCTGCTCCCCCAGATCCTGTTGAGGTAGTCAGCAGCTTGCAGCAGGTAGATAGATTGCTACCCTCACAGAAATGACAAGTATCCTCCAGGCCCAGGAGAGGGAGATCACTTACAGCAAGGACGCTGAGAGTTTATGAGCTACCAAGGAATAAATATTCAACACAGAGCTCTCCCAGATGTAACTGACGTGAGGGGCTTTTGCCTCAATTTAAAAATAAGGAAAAAAAAATAAAAATCTTGCTGATTATTATGTTTTGTTTTCCGTCTTATTAAGGTTTAAATGTACCGACTTCTAAACACTAGTGAGTTGTTTATTTAACTTTGAATCATCATGTCACAGAAACTTACCTTTCATTTTTAGGCAGAAACCTCAAAACTCAGAACCTTGATTAATAAAATATGAAGAGTTTATGCTATCTGTTTATCCTGGTTTGAAAGAAAAATTTTCCTGCTACTGAGAAGACAGGTAGCATTACTAAGAAAAATAGATATTTTTTTTTTTCTCTCTCTTTGCTCAGGCATCAGACTAGAGATATCTGGGCAGAAATCTCAACTCTGCCAGAGACTTTCTGGGTGATGTTGGCTGGATTAAAAAGACATAACTTTCCACATCCTGGAGTCATATAATATTTGAGAGAGTCACTCAAGGGCCTTCTAGGAGAATTCTAGAGATGTTAGTTTGTTTTCTATAAGTGGAGTCTGCAACCAGCTGACACTTGGGTGTCTAAGGTAGATAAAACAAACCTCTTCATCCTTCTCTTCATAATTTGATCCATCTCCAGATTTCCTCAGTTAAATGGGCATAGAAATCTTTCTATGCCCATTTACCCATTCTTTTTTACCCATGCTTCTGGAACTGCCTAAGGGCTTTTTTGTCTCAGCCAATGCTGCCCAGTGCAATGACATGCTGATTCTGGTACAGACCATGAGATCTCACTTGCATTTCAGATAATAGTAATAATAACAACAGCAACAAAAATAATATTGCTATAATAATTATTTTTTTTTTTAGTAATTAATGGGAGTTTGCATGTAATAGTTGTGTATCAACCTTTTCCATAGCAGGGAGAGGTGAGTGGAACGAGATGATCTTTAAGGTCCATTTCAAACCTAGCCTTTCTGTGATTCTGTATTTTACGTCTCTATTAAGCATGTGCTATGTACAGTGTTAAAATAACACAGCCTGGACATCAGTTTTGATGAGTCCCATGCCTGAACTGTGAATATAAAGTGAATGTGAACATCTAATCAAAATCTAGGTACTAGCATGGCAGCCTGTGGTATTTGAGAGCTGTGAAGACAGGATGCCTGCATGGATGTACAAACACAAGGCACAGTGGCATGACACATAAAAATTAAGTTTTTTGATTCTGACGTATGTTATATCAGAGGTTATACAAACCTCCTTCCTTCTGCTGTTGGAAAGACAAACAAATTTTGTTTCTACATGAAGGTCAAGATCTTCAAGCAAATTAAAGTCTCCAGAAACTGTGAATTTAAGGAGACAAACTCATTCATAATGACAGCATAACAAGAAGCTAAAAGTTCTGCACAAACCTAAAGTTTGGGCCTGAAAATGCAAAACAGCACAAAGAACAAAGCTTACAAAGCTTTCCACTCACTTTTCCGTGGCAAACAGAGAATAGGGGACATGCAAAGCATTTGCTTTTAATTTGTTTGTTTGTTTTGGACTCGTCCTAATCAAGGGCTTTTCCTAGCTGTTCCCTTCCTCCCCAGCCTCCCCAGACCTTCCAGACTCCCTTGTGCTTCTCCCCTCTTTCATTTTATTTATTGAATTTTTGAAAAGAACCGAAGGGGGTCCCCAACATCCCATCACCTTGGAGAGCTTGTTTCCCTACAGGGCTGCAGATGCCGAGCAGAAAGGGCTGAAACAGGCAGCAGAGAGGCAAGGAGAGTGTTATCAATCATTCAACATGTTAAAAGAGAAGAAGGAGCAAGAAAAAGAGGGAGAGAGAAGGCGGGAAGCGGGATGGGGGGGAAAGAGCCTCGGCTGAATTGGAGGAATTTCCTCCCCCCGGTTGCTGAAGGGAGGTTTTTTGGACATCTGCCCAGACACATGCCGAGTCAAAGAAGCGGGATAAATTCTGGAAGAATGAATGGAGGCAGAGGAGGGGTCAGGAGGACAGAGGGGAGCGTGGGCTACGGGGGGCAATGGCAGCTACAGGGACAAAAGAGGTCTGTGGGGGAAGACTGCAACAGCCTGCATGTGTGTGTGTGTGTGTGTGTGTATGTCCTTTTATTTTTTTCCTTCTTGTGCCTGTTGGATGTTTCAAACATTCATTTCTTCTAGGGCACTGCATATAGCTGTGAGAGCTCTTTTAAAAAGCATCTTGTTGTCTCTTGGATCGTCTTCTGTATTGCCTGGGACACACCAGGTACAGGAACAAATAAAATCTGTAACCAGTCAGGCTGCATCAGGGTTGGTAAACATGTTCTGAAGAGCAAAGGCGACATGATTGTTTGAGCAAACCTCATGGTAGGCTCTCTCCATCTTCTGATATGTCCAGGCAAGGTAGAGTAATCTGAAGGATGCGTTGAGCCTGGCAATTTCTGACTGTGAGTCACGGCAGAGATAAGCAAATTGAGTGGTCAGTTTGGACAACTCAGATGAAAAGATAAATTATCCTCTGTAGCAGACCTGGGATTCATAGGTCGTGCTCTGGACAGCTTGTTCCCATGCCTTCTCCATCTCTGAGGTTTCAGGAGGTCACTCCCTTGGCTTTCTCAGTTTAGCAGTTCATCCAAAAGAACTCTGGACTCATCGGAGAGCAGATATGGGTTAGGACCTGCTCAGATTGCTCAGATGGAGAGACAGCCAACAAAACTGGGCTGGCAGCAATCCCTGTCCAGAAGAGCCAGCTGGACATGGATTGGTAGCAGTAACCCCTTCCTCATGTCTGATTCAGCCAAAAAAAGTTTGTCTGTTCATCCTCTCAGGTCTCTGCTGGCCTTAAGAACTATGAATCTGAGAATGACTCTGAATTTCCTGAAGAGTCTGTGTGAACACCTTATGTACCTCAGGTAAACAAGTCATCAGGTATTTCTATGAGTGTTCTTCCAGTCAGCGGCTCTGGTTACAAGCCAGTTTCATGAATCTCACCCAAAAGAGAATCACTGCTCTATGCTCTTGAAGCAGCTTCTTGCTGTGGTTGAATCTTGCTTTGATTGTGCCTCTCATTTCTTGTGTTATTTTGATAAGTTTCTGATTTATTTTAAACTTTATGAGTTTTCTATTGTACTCATCTGAGGTGACTAAATATTATCTAGAGCTTTCATTACTAAGGCTACCTAAAGAACTGACGAGTAAAGCCTCTGTCAGATCAGAGCCTGCACCCATAAAGCTGTTTTGTTTCAGCTGCTGATGAAAAACTTGCTAGTCATGTGAGAAAGGATTTCATATTTGAGCCAGGTCGCTTTTCCATCATAACACATAATCATGCAACAGTATAATGAGACCTCCCAACATGAAGAATTCATAGAATCATAAAATCATAGAATATCCTGAGTTGGAAGGGACCCACAATGATCATCGAAGTCCAGCTCCTGACCCTGTACAGGACAACCCCCAGAGTCACAACCACGTGTCTGAGAGCATTGTCAAAATGCTTCTTGAACTCTTTAGACCTGGGCCTGTGACCACTGCCCTGGGGAGGCTGTTCCAGGGCCAGACCACCCTCTGGGAGAGGAACCTTTTCCTGACGCTCAGCCTAAACCTCCCTTGATTGAAGTTTCATGCCATTTTCTTGCATCCTGTCACTAGCAACCAGGGAGAAGAGTGTCTGCCCCTCCTCTTCCTCTTGTGAGGAGGCTGCAGACTGACTGAATAGGCCTGGGCAGCTCACCTGGGTTACTGATTGTACAGAAGAGAATCACAGGATCACAGAACAGTTTAAGTTGGAAGGGACCTTAAAAATCATCCATCTCCTCTTCAGTCTGGGATGGCACCCACTTGTTCAAGTTGGTCAGGGCCCCAGAGAGGTAAGCATATTCTCTCTATCATCACACTGCTGTGACACTGTAACAGTGGCATTCACTTGGTGCCAATGCAATACACAGGTTTCTAAAACTACAAGTCTCTGGTAAATGAATGGACTAATTAACTCACTGAAAGTCCAAACTACCTGGAAGATGCTTTTGGTCAGATCCCAAACTGAAGGTTGATCTGCTGTGATGGCTCTGGTCAACATTTTGTCACCCATATGTTCATCACATTGTCTGCTCTCTTTGATCCAAAAAATGCTCTGATCGTCTGCTGCCAAGGCTTTTCTAGAGGCAGCAACCACTACAAGGCTGTTTAAGATAAAAATCATCTCCTGATATTTTAGCAAGTAGAAGACCCTAAAGTAAACTTGATCCAGTTTTTAAAATTATTGCCATTGTCACCCTCTTGCTGTAAGTGACAATATTTCTGTTGGTACAAGCTAGTTAAATTGGCTTGGTAGAAAGTATCTTTCTTACCACCTCAAGAAGCAAATAAACCAAGAGGTATCCCCAGATCAGTTTCAAATAAAACATTTTGATCACTCACAGAGAGTAAGCATTGCTATAATTCGTTCCTGGGTTAGTTATTCTAGCCCCTAAAATAAGCTCAAAGGAGATAAGCATGAAAAGGAAACAAGAACAATCAGGGCTTGTGTCTAGAACAATCATTATAGTAATTTTATATTGGGATGCAGTAGCTTTAAAAGAAGCAGTGGATGGCAACACTTACATTACACTGCACTTAAATTTATGTTTATGCTTGCACAAGTATATTAATTAATTTAATTTATCTTATAGTGTAACAACTCATTCTTGCTTGCAAAATATCCTTATTTTACACAACTGAAATGCTGTTGACTTGATAATACAAAATCAGAGCTTACAAAAAGTCTCCAGCTGTGGTGCCAATGGGAATTTTGAGGATCCAGATAAGCCTTTTTTGCGTTATTAGTTTTGTGAGTAAAATCATGGTGGTGAGGGACAATTTGTATTAGAGCACAGTCAGGGATGGCATCAGCTGAGCAACGTGGTCTAGTGGAAGGTGTTCCTGCCCATGGCTGTGTGTTGGAGCAAGATGAGCTTTTGTGTTCCCTTCCAACCTAAGCTGTTCCAGGATTCTATGACTTGCATGTCAGTGTTAATGGTGGAGCATTCCTCCTTGGTGTTGTGCTCATTGCTCTGCTTCGAGGTGGGACTCAGAGCCTGGTTGCCTCTGCTGTCACAGTCCCAGTGAGCACAATTTTAAAATCTGGGTTTATTTCTGTTTTGAGTGGAATGAGAGAAGGCTTGCTCCCCTGCTGTTGGAGCTGCTCAAGTTGAAAGTAGAGAAGCACCCTGTGGCTTGCACAGCTGTGCTGTACCACCTGCTGCAACCTGGGAGAGGATTTCAGCCTCCGGACTTGCAAACTTGGCTGCATATTCACTTCAATGTGATAGTCAGAAATAAAAGAGAAAATAGAGAAGAACACTCAGAAAATTCAACTTAGCTTTAAATAAATCACAACAGCTACCAGTCTTCAAAGTTGTACTTAGAACATGCACTTCAATGTTTTTCACACACAACACTTGAAGTGCTGGTCTGTATAACCCAGTACAGATTTCATGCCAGGACAACACCCCAGGTTTTATCAGTGTAATATAACAATGGTAAGTCATGTGATGCCTAGATTACACACAGTTCTGAGAATTAGGATGCCTTTAGAGATAATTTTTTCCCCTTATTCTTACATAACTGCAGTCTAGAAGCACTGGTACTTCAGTGTAATGTTATCCATGTTGTAAAAGCAGTGTAACCTCTTCATGGTAACCAATCCTTATCTATGTAAGTTCAAGGCAGAGAGGATCAACTGTTGTCCCAAGGCTATATTAGGACAACAGCATGTTATTTATCTGGTGCCAAAGAGTTTTAGGGATCAGTGAATATATCTACCAAGGATATTGTGGGAGAAACATGTGTGTAAGGCACACCTGTAGGCCTAGATGGCATCTGCTTAAGGGTTGCTGTTCCTAATCTGGGAATAAAAATGGCCCCTAACAAAGCAAAATTTGTAACCCTGTCAGAGCATTGTCCCAATGTGTCTTCTCTGTACAGTCCTTGAGTGGAGCTCAGAGTTTCCAGACCAAAATGATGCTATAATCATAAATGAGGATATGTATTATTTTTCCTCTATACTTTGATATCGGCTGGTTTTGTCTCACAAAGTCAGTACCCAGCTCTGTCTAAATAAATATGTTACATTATAGATCACAGCCACAGTGGATCAAATCATACACACAATCCTGCTTCCTCTTTTCCTGTTGATGTTTGTCTCAATGACTGAGACACAACCCCACGTTTACCAGCTGCTACTGATATTTAGCTCAGATATAGGTACTTGGTGTAAAGAACGGTCTGTCTCCTTTACCCAGCCAGGAGATTGACCTGTCAGCCCCGAGATTGGAGTTGACAGTGCCCTTTGTTGAGCTCTGATTACAACGGTGCTGGCAAAGCCACCGTTGTGTTTGGCACTTGTTGGTCTCTGATTTGCTCCACAGCACTGTACACCGAAACGAAAAACATCTGGTCAGCTCACACGCTCTATTTAGACTGGTTACACAAATGCATGAGATTATGCAACCCAGACCTGCGATCCTATTTCTCCCTCTTCTGAAGGATTTCATATTTTGTCTTTAATCACATTGGACAGCCAGCTGGCTGGTTTCCAGGTGGCCTTTCTCAGATGGCGAGCCTCGCGGCTTGACTGTCAGCACAGGTCAGCCTGCCACCACCTCGCTGTTTTGCAGGGATGCCTTGTGTATTCCCTGATTCCCTTCCTGACCAGTGGGAGCTTCTGCCCACAGACCAGCTGTGGAAGATGGGGGAGACTTTGAAGTGCAAGGAGCTTGTTCAGGCAGTATATTGAGCTTGCTTGCTCCTTGGATTCTTCCTATCTTCCAGCAGACAGGACAGAGCTGATAACCCTCAGCGCCCAGCTCCAGGAAAGGCTGCCTGTTCCCTGACACTGGCAGGAGATGATGCATCTGGGGAAGGAGAATGGTGTATTGCAGCAGAAGGAGTCCAAAACAGGATTTCTGATGGCTCTGCTCTTATCATCCTCTTTGATGATAAATGGCTCAAACATGCTTTTCACCAGGCTGCCTCTTCAGCTCCTGAGTGAGGAGGTTTCCTGTGCAGAGCATTTATGAAAAGCTCAACACTGGAAAATGGCAGTGCTGTCCAACTGGCTTCCCACCAGGCTCATGGCAGCTGAAAATCAAGTTTAGTAGCTCAAGCTCAGTTAAGTTCAGCTTTTAATTAAAACACATAATTTAATGTTAGAGACCTCATTCTCCAAGAAGGGTACCATTATAAATGCCCACAACTGACCTGGATTGCTGAAAATTGGCATTGTGCCTCTATTACGTTAGAGATAGCAAACCCAATCTGACTTATCACTGTAACCATTTGCCAAGCAGACAGAGGCACTGGCTTCATCCCAGATACAAAAATATGAACAAACAGTCATTGGAGTTGACTTATTTTACGTGTAAAGTGACCAACACCCTAGTGTGACCAGAGGGAGAGCTGTGGATTCTGAGCCCTGACAGTGCCACATTGAGTCATGACCAGGCTGCCTGCAAAGAGCTGAGTGGGGATGGTGCTCAGCAGGCTGTCCCAAATTCTCTCTCTAGAGGCTCCCCCAAATTGCTGTCACTGTCTATGGCATCTGCTCAGAATTTCTCCTTCTTTGTATATGTGTCTTTCTATGTTTGCACATAAATAAAGAGCAGGTAATTGAACAGAAAATAATTAGTGGCCCTTATCTCAGGAGCCCATGCTGATTTTTTCCACTGCCCAGTTCATGCCTCCTTTATAAGTGTTTCCTCTTTATCCTGTGGTAGACTTTGCTATAATCCTGGGCTTCACCAGCTGAGATTGAGGAATGGCTTCTTTAATTTGCTTGGAAGCAGTCCAGTCTTTGGAGCCTGGATAGCTCTGGTTCATATCTTAATAATTTTCATGCCTTCGCATGAATTTTTAAAATAGGAAATACCCTGGTGAGCCCCTGGATCTTACTCTCTTGGCTGGCAGCTTCCCGTCTCCATTAAGGCAGCCAAAGAAATCTCATTCTCCAAAACCACAAGAACCTCCTCTTCCACGCAGGGAGAGGAGCCTGAGTTTTAGCTGGGAGGTGCATGCACAGACGTGTGTGCAGACGTGCAGGCACGCACTGCTTGATTCACTATTCCTCTCGTCCCCCTTTCACCTATTAGTGTCCTCTGAAGGATCAGGTTACCTTGCCAGTGGAAATATATGAGCTCGTTGTGTGATATAGCATAACTGCAACAGCAGATCATATAATTTTCCCCCGAAGGCTTGTTGCAGACTGTGTCGAGTCATTTGTATTTATGACAGCTTGGGGGTGATTTAGTACGACCTCACTTTGATAAAAGCCATTTAGAGCTCATAAATATGGGTGACACACTGCCTTCTCGGCTGGGATTTTAAATGGAGAGCTGCATTTGCATTCCCATTGAGCTTTCATTGTTTAGGGGGTAAGGATGGGAACAGACGAGGTGAAACAGGAAACAGAACGAGTGGGCAAAAAGCAAAAGGGCCCTTGAGGAACTGAGGATGCTGCCGTGCTTAGAGTGTCTGAAGTACCCATGGTGACCTTTCCTCTCCACATCTCCTCCTGGGCATGGGGCAGTTTGAAGGTCTGTTCATCCCAAATTGTTCAGTTTGTAGAAGGGGATTCTTAGGTTTGGGGGCAGCATGGATTTAGCATTGAGTTTTCATAATAAGTTAAAAAGTNCCAGATTTATAAGGAAGTTGATAATTTATGGCCAACAATAAAAGATACTTAAGCCAAACACAGAGTTGTCAGATTTTATGCACTGTGCTTAAATTCATCATTGATGGAAGTAGGAAGATTGTTCTTGAAAAATTATTCTTTTTTTTTTCTATTATTTGTGATGCCCAAAGGAACCTAAGCATCACAACCCACTGAATTTCTCTCAGAGGTGAAGATCTTATTTAATGAAAGAGGACTCAACAAAGATGAAGCAATTTTCATGTTTGCAGTCACTGGCAGAGGCAGAATCTGAGCCTAGGGACTACCTTGACCATGAAGGCACCAAGCAATTCACTCCCTGAGGCCATGAATTGTCCTGTTCTCTGGTATTCCTTTCTGCAGTGCAGTCAGTAGGGATACTGGAACCTGTTCTTGGTGTCTGGAGACTTGTCTAACACATTGTTGGTTAGTCCTTAATGGTGTGATTATCCACGGGAGGTAGATGAAGACCATGATACTCAATTTTGTGTGTAAAGCTGTCCTGTTCATGGCCTTGATGCTTAGGGCTGTGGGTTACCAAATTCAATAACCCAAATCTCTTCAGGAGTAGCCTATATTCATATCTTTTTCAGAGCTTTATACGTAAAAACACTTTAGATTTTGGGTTAAAGACCTGAACAATGTCACTTCTGAAGATTACCTCTGAAATTTATTTTAGCGTATACCTGTACATTTGAAATCTATCAGAAAGATTTAAGCTGCTCAATTTTAAAGCTCTTTTTAAGCTTTTTGGAGTGTTCTTAATGAATTATAGGGATTTCTTGTAGCATTTTTTATATTTTTGATGTCTAACAGGATAAAGCTGTCACAAAGGCAAAATAAATCTTGCCCACCTTTCAAATCATTCTTATAGTGCAATATATCATCAGAGTGATGTACCCAATTATTTAATTTTATCCATAAACTAATCAATTAACCGTGTTGAAATTATTACTGTCCTCTGGGTTGTATAATGTTTACAGGTTGCACCTGCCAGTTCAGTTTGATGCTTACAGCAACAAACCCAATGCTTCCCTTTAACCATTTTATTACTAAAAATTATTTGTGTCACAGCCTGATTATGTGTATAGACTTAAGGAGTCCTCAGAATTTCTTGTGGATGGTGGTGGGCCAGCAGTACCCAGGCACTGATTGAGAGGTGAGGCTGAATACAAAGGAAGATGCTGAGGCTGCAGCCTGGCTCTGCCTTGGCCTCTGCTGGCCCATGGACACCACGTGTCCTCACGTCTGTCCCCCTGCTGCTCCCAGCACTGGGGGCTCCCACCTAAAACCTCGGCAACAGAATCCAGAGGAATTAAAAGGCAGTATGCTTTTCATTAAGCAAATGAAAAGAAAATCACAGTCCCTGCCCTGAAGATTGCACAATGTAATCAATGGCAGCATTAATGTAGAACTTCAGTGCACTCCAAGGAACAGTAAAACATGCATGATGGGACCCTGAAGATGAGGCAACCAGTAAACTACTTACTCTGCTTCAGCTTCATTAGCCATTAAAGCAGGATAATGGCACTTACCTTACCTCGACAGAGATTAGTTAGTTGTCACTAGCACAAAGTTGTGGAGTGAAAAAAGGAGAAAAATGGGAAAAAAAGGAACATCCCTCAAATTTTTGCTTCAGTGATCCTGGCAGCAGGTGAGGATGGGACCTGGGTCATGCCACATGTTTCTGATATCCAGGCTGGTTCTGGTGGGCAGGGATGTTCATGCATGAGTTCTTGGTCTGCAAGAGCAGCATTCTTGGGCATGTGCAAGCCCTGGGTTCACCAGCACATACCTTCAGCTGTGCTGTAAGATCCTTTTGGGTCCCTCCAATGCAGGATATACCATGATTCTGTGGTTATCAACAGGAGGGAAAGAGCTGATTTGGCCAGCCTGACCTTTCACATTTGGGGCTCAAATGTGGAGCAGCTCCCAGGTGAGCCTGCTCAGAGACCACTGATGGCCACCCTGCAGACATTTGGCTGTTTAGGACCCCACATGGATGAAACCCCCCTTGCCAGTCTGTGCCATGGGACCTCTCCATGGGTCACAAAACAGAGGCAAGGAGCAGAAGTGACACCACCATGTGGGCAGGGTTGTGCAACACCTGTCCACACTGTGCCTGGTGTGACCCACTGCCATTTATCTTTATAAACATTTTTATTAAAACTAGGTCCTAGAGCAAACAGACCTCACAGTGTGGCTTTTTTTTTTCATTAAATGAGCTTGATTTGGTCTCTGCTGACTCAAAAAGCCAATCAAGAAGCCTCCTGAATCTTTGATCCATTTTTCTACTTTGCTGTTCTCTAAAGACTCAATTTCCTCTCCTGTCATGCTTTTGAGAGGGGGAAAATACAGACTAGTCCCCCAGTTATAATACAATTATTTAGTGCAAGGGATTTTTTTTTTTTTTCACTTGAATAAATTAGTTGTTAATTAAAGCTTTTTGATGTAGTGCGAAAGGAGTTATATGTGATACCAACAGCTGTATACTGTTTGATTTATAGTCCTTTGGGGTGTTGGTTACAGCGATCCATTTCTCCCCCTTCCTCCAGCAAACACACACACACACTCTCACTTCAAAGACCATTAAGTGGTACTGTGTTTTCAATTAGAAGGAAAATATTTTTGCTGTTGTTTCCACTTTTCTCTGCATCACTTGAAAACAAAAAAGCAATGTTTCGTCACCTTGACCATTTTCCCCAGCCTACAGTCCTGTGGCAGTGGCAGCAGAGACAGTTGTGACACTGCCAGGGTAGAGTCTGTGCTTGAGCTGATGGGTTGACCCTGAATGTGGTTCCCTAGCTTAGCACATTACAACTGCAAATAGGAGACACTGGCAGAGGATTTCCTCTGGTTTCCACTTTAAGCAGGTTAAATTCCCACTGTGGGAAATGAGCCAAGCTTCCAGGTAATGCAGGAAGGGTTTGGAAGCTGTAAGATGTCTCTGGATTGAAGTATCACTGTAGTCTTCAGTCTGTGCAGAATTAAGAACCTGGATGAATTCAAGCAGTTTGGGTTTGATTCCTGATGGGAAATTAGAGAATGCAATGGAAAATGTTGGCAACGGCTCTGGGTGAGATAAAATTTCTTCTAATCCTCACCAAAGAATAGATTAATCCAGTGTACATTTGGTGCCTTCACTGAGTTGATCGATTTACCTATTTCTAATTCCTCAGAAATAACTCAACACTCCTCTGCTTAGCTACGACTGTTTCACACCAGCAGGGACCATATGCCAGGGATGTTTCCAGGAGGATGTTGCATCACAGAGGGTTGCCCCATAATCCCTTGTCTCCCTTCCTCACCAGCCAGGTGAAGAATGACCTCAGCAAAGGACTGATGGCTTTTGGCAGTTTAACATGGCAGTCACACCTGGGTTAAGGAGGAGATTTTCCATACATGGTGCTTTTTCCACTCAATTCCCAGCATTGTGTTCTTTATCTCCAATGGAAGTGGCTAAGCAGAAATTCTTCATGCTTTCTCCTGTTTAGACTTCTGTGTCTGGGAAGTGGCAGTGGCACTTTCCAGACTTGTAGGATAACACTTAGGGCACTTTTTAGAGATGATCCAAGCTCAGCTGAGCAAAATAATAGGAACAGCTTCCTGTGCAGACAGAGAAAGCCTTGCTCCTCCAAGAATCCCTATCCCAGGCAAGGTTGTCCTACTGCTGCCATTTAATTTGCTATAATCCGATGGAGGGGGAGAATGGGTCTTAATTAATTGCCCTTCTACTTCAGGCTCAAGAGGAAAACCTGCTTTGGAACAATTTAATGCAATCAAAATCTGCAGGTTTTGAGGCTGCTGGCAGAGTTCCCTGTTTGTTAGTAAATGAGTGCACATTTTCAGCTCTCAGGGATGGGTGAGGTTTTTCTGAAAGAGTCACTGGAGGTGTGGGCTTTTGGTGAGCGTGAAGGACTGGAAAGTAGAGTGGCTTTATCCTGTTCCCTGCTTTTCCCAAGGAAGCACAACTGTACCTGTAGCCTTGAATCTTTTCCATAACTCCTGAGCATGAATCAAATTTGAAGGAGCCAGAAGATGATGGAGAACATTTGTTTTGAAGAGGGTGGTTGGAGAGGAACGGAGATGTCCTTGTCATCTCCCTCCCTCTCTCTTACTCTCAGAACTAGAATAATTTTTCTCTTCTTGCTCCCTCTTCAGCAATGATGGAAGCAGCAATTTCTGCCTATTTAACCCAGTTTCTGTAGTCCCACATGTATTACATAGTTATTAATACTTTTCTGGTACGCTCATGTGGAGCTTTGTACAGTTGCACATTGTGGAGTTTCCAGGAGGGGTTCATGGCCACTGAGATTGGAAACAGACTTGGGAAATGCCCTTTCATTTTGATATGATGGTGATTACTTTCCATTTTTGCTATTATGTTACTTGTTCCAATGACCTGCTCTGGGAAGAGCTTATTTATCTAAGGATCAATTTGATATTCTAGTTCTCAGGGCCATAAAAAATGTGTTTCTCTAAATTGCTGAGAGACTTTCTATCTGTTCTACGACGTGTTATTTTAGTAGGACCTTCATAAATACACTATTTTAAATGCTTAAATTATTCTGATAGTGGAGAATAAAAGGGAAAAATTGTTCATGAGGAGTTTGATTTATCTACCAGTTATTTCAAACTTTTGTCTATGTTCTGCTTTGCCTATTTGAGTTTAGTTGAAGAATTGGTATTGAATGAGGAAGTAAAGATTTTGAATAAACATGTAAGAAAATACTTGTTTTCAGTTGTGTGCATGTCACCTATTGGAAACAGGGATTGATATCCTATGGATATCTGTGTTTATCTCATTTTTGCATTATTAATTGAGGACTTTGAACAAAAAATATCTGGCTTTAAGTTAATTAAAACCAGTATGTGCTCAAGATCTGGAATAATATCTCTGCCAAGCATACAGGTTTGTGGAGCAATCGAAAGTTAAACTAGTTTAAAAAGGATGAAAGAAAACCAGCAGAGAGGAGTGAGGGAATCAAGAAGGAAGGGTGTAAAAGTCAGCAAGAAAGACAGCTTTAGCCCAAAGTAAGTGCCAGAGAGGACTTGGCCATTAAAGGTCACTAAGATGAAAAAGTGTCAGTGTGGTGGGTACAGGAGAGATCAAGGAGAGGGCCAGAGAGGAGCAAATAGGGATGGGGAAGAGAAACCCTACAGTCCGAAGCATGTTAAACTGTGTGCAACCATATCTGCATAAAGTGTTGGATGGATTTACCTGAGGAGAAAAATTTTCCAGCACAGGAAGGGCATGGACCTCCTGGAGCAAGTCCAGAGGCCACCAAGATGATCATAGGCATGGAGCACCTTTGCTGTGAGGAAAGGCTGAGAAAATTTTTCAGCCTGGAGAAGAGAAGGCTTTGGGTCGACCTAATTGTGGCCTCCAGGTACCTGAATGGAGCCTACAAGAAAAAGGGAGAGAGACTGCTTACCAGGGCCTGAAGTGACAAGTAAAGGGTGAATGACTTCACACTGAGAGAGAATAGGTTTGGACTGGATATTAGGAAGACATTCTTGGCTCTGAGGGTGGTGAGTCACTGGCAGAGGTTGCCCAGAGAAGCTGTGGCTGCCCCATCCCTGGAAGTGTTCAGGTTCAGGTTGCATGGGGCTCAGAGCAACCTTGTGTGGTGAAATGTGTCCCTGCTCACAGCAAGGAGTGGAACTGGATGATTTTTAATGTTTCTTTCCACCCAGGCCACTCTTTAGTTTTCCCTTCCCTGAATAAATAGCAGAAGCAGTTGATAGGGGAAGAGTGACGGGGAGGTGGCAGTGACTCTCTATTTGGGTAAATAATACCCCCACTATAATGTGATTTCATAAATTTTGGACATGGCCTTGTTTTCTTATCAATAAAGACCAGAAGTTTTGCAGTTTTACATTCCTAATGTTTTTGATTATCAAACTTTCTCATAGGTTCTTCATTTCTCTGAATTTTTTTTTTTTGTTTTTAACAAGCAGTAATATCTCTATCGTTTGAAAAAGACCATTTGAATTTTGGCAGGGACAAAAGCTCTGCAGCCAAAGATATGCCTTTCCCTTCTCCCATGAACCTCCCCTCTGTTCTGGCTGAGTTATGAGCTGTGCAAGATCAACATTCCCCATTTCTGCCTTGTATTTCTCAGGAAATTTTTGGCAGCTGGTCAGCATCGTAGCTGAACACGAATCTTCCGCAGACCTGGGCCCAGAGCGCTGCCAAAGCAAAAATAGCAACGAGAGAAATCCCTCAGGGCTCGTGGGGCAGGTGGAGCTGGTGCATCCCCCCCTGCAATTTCCCACTAGCAGCAGTCGTGGCAAATCTTGCCAACCCAAGCAGTGTGAACCTCCAGGGACCCTCGACGAAGGGAAGGATGGTTTTGGACAGAGCATCCTGTGTCCAGGCTGCTGAATCAAACAGTGTAAGAGTAGGAAGTGTTGCTTTCACTGCTCTGATGCTGGCTGGGGCACATACATGTTAATCCCATGGTGACCTGCCTTTCCTGCCATGTGTGAGGGAGCTCTTCGCTCACGCTGCTGGGGAGGCACTCACTCAAGCAGAAAATAAGTTCACGCAAATAGCTGTGAAAGTCGTGAAATTCCCTTTTTTTGACATTTTGAGGGTAAACATATTTCTTTTTGCAGTGGCCAGAGTAGTAAACACAGAGAAATTGTGTACATCTATGCACATACGTGTGCACATGCCGGACGACAGACATCTGGATGGCCATGCAAGCTTCACCATATGGGACGTGCTCATGTTTAGACTCAGAAAAAACAGAGAAAAAATTTGTTTTGCAGCAGTACAATGTGGAGCAGAAGCAGAATCCCAGCCTTTT
>VZTB01018170.1:104360-159969 GCA_013397245.1 Thryothorus ludovicianus
ATTATTTCCTTTTTTTTTTAAGAGGTGATACCTAATAAAAATGCATATATGCTGACAAACACACAAAACTCCACGTTTGCATACACACACACACGAGGTGCCGGCGCATTGGTGACGCTTGTCGAGCCTGGGCAGCTGCAGGCATCTGCATTTGCTCCCATACAATCGTTTTATTCCCTTTTGAATAAGAAGGGGCTTTCCCCGCCTGCCCGCCCCTTCCCCGGAGCTGTGCACTCCGCCTCTGACAATGCGCGGCCGCGGTGCTTGTTGGAGCGCCTGTCATTAAGCAATGCACTGATTATTCTGGCAGCTCCCCTGCCCGAGTCCCCATGGACGGAGTCAGACATGGAGAGAATTGAATTTCGCCAAGGATGGGGCTAAAGGTCGTTCCATGCAGTGGACAGCTGTGTCTAGTCAAATCGAAACTATTGCTCCAAGTGTTACCAGCAGAATAGCTGATAGCTCTGTTGTCAGTTCATTTACACTTGCATCCTGTTACAAATTAAACTGAAATTGTGGTGTGCTGAAGGAGCAGAAAGTCGGTTTTCTGCCAAGTGACAATTCCTTATATCACCAATTTCCAAGTGCAGCCACTATAGATCATTGCTAAGGGTTTTTGTGATTTCCAGAGATAAAGATTTAGGATTCTGATTCTCTGCCATGGGCAAAATTCCCATTAGCACCTGCTCTCATCTTCTAATCCCATAGGTTGAAAAGGAAATGCAAAGCTCTGGTAACTGGCCTCTTTTTTTCAGCTGTGTTCACAAAGAATATAATAAAATACACAATTGTTCCACGACTTTTCCCATTTTCCAGCTTGCTTTGTTTTTTTTTGTCTTCTTTTTCTTTTTCTTCTTTTTGTTTGTTTTCTTTCTCTTTCTCCTCTTTTTCTTTTTCTCCTTTTTTCTTCTTCTTATTATTCCTCTGTTTCTTTTCCTTTTCACTTCTCCTTTTACTTTTTTTGCCTCTTTTTGTTCATTCCTTTTTTTTTTTTCTCCTTTTTTTCTTTTCCACAGTTAGGATGTTTCAATTCAGACAAGTGCAAACTATGAAACGCTGTAATTCTGCTACAAACTCTCCCGTGCTGAGGCAGGGTGTAGCAGTGAGAGCAGCTTAAGAGCACTGCTTGTATGCCAAAATTCATGTCAACCCAGCCCAACATCTTCCCCTGAAACACTCCTAAATCCCTCCATCACCAAGACAGAAAAATGCCTTCTGGGCAGAAAGACAGCCTCTCCCAGGATCCTCAATGGGTCCTAGCAACCAAGCTGAAAGCCTGGGACTTGACCACATTTGGAATAAACTTGCCCAAAAACATCAATGCTAATTAGCTCGTGTTATGAATGGATTAAGTGAGACACCAGCTGCAATGGGGCATTTTGATTTGGGTTGTGGCTGGGTAATTAGATTCACATAAGCTGGCTGGGGAGCTGTCAGTCAGCAAGCAGCAGCTCTCTTTGCTGTGTTAGGAAGAAGAGCTTTTCTGTGTCCCATCATCTGTTTTGCTGTGAGCCTTTGGGTGATGTAGCAGTAATCAAGCACAGCATTGAGCATGAACTGAAACTCTCCCCTGAGCCACAGCCACGCAGCTCAGTGACTTCAGAAACTCACTCCTCCTGCAGCTGAGCAACACTGTTTTATTTATAATGCAAAATACTCCTCGTAGGGTGGCTGTTAATGTGAATGCCATCCTTCCCTTTGATTTGTGCTTGCTTTCCCCTGATTTCTAAATTGTCACTGGTGCTTGGAACACAGTTTGGGGGAAAACATAATTTACATTGTCATGAAATGACTTAGAACAATAGTAACTATAGAAAAGTATGCAAAATTGAATTTATAGATGAATGAATGCATGCAAATCATGGAGTTATAGAATGGCCTGGGTTGGAAGGGACATTAAAGCTTTTCCTGTTTCAAACCCCCTGCTGTAGGCAGGGACACCTTCCACTATCCCAGGTTGCTCCAAGCCCTGTCCAACCTGGTCTTGGACACTTCCAGGGTGGGGCAGCCACAGCTGCTCTGGGAAACCTGTGCCTGGGCCTCACCACTCCCACAGCAAAGATTTTTTTTTTCAATATCTAATTTTAACCTGTTCTCTTTCTGATGGTGTGAGTATCTGTGCTGTTCTGACTCTCTTTCTGCTGCTGTGATCTGTGGTATAGCTGGGGTCCCTTTCTAACTGGTGAAGAGAAATAGGCAATTCCAGGGAGATGCACCTATTTCAGACACCATCTGTGTTTGAAGGAGAGGATTCACAATGGGGAGTACCCAAAGATTTGTTTAGATTAAGTTGTTTGGTTTTCAGACCTCTATTTTTAATGGATGAAACTGGAGGAAAATCCTCCTTTTCATCACAAACCTGGAGCTTTCATGAAAATAAAATACTCAGAGAGCAACTTTCTTAAATGTGAAGAAAAACAGGAAGTAAAAAGGTGGCTTGATGCTCCTGACATAGAGCCTTTATCAGCTCCATAAATAAAGGACATATGCATGTGATGGCTGACTGCATCTCAGATTGCAATACCAATGTTTTAAAAGCCTGCTGACAGAGCATCTGCTTATTTCATTACTCCTCCAATGTCTTTGCAGGTAAGTCATGCATTATACACTATCATCTCTAGCAGTGCATGAACAGAGGGGACAGAAATGGAAAAATTCTGGATGGTCCATCACTTTCCCTTACCTTCCAGGAGAGAGGAACACAAGGAATGATGTATCCAGTTAATAGGCAGAATTAGCAAAATAAGACCCTATTTTTAGTGAACTAAGATATGCAGTTTTTTAAAAGAAAGAACTCTCTGATGTTCCTTTTTGGGTTGTCTGCATGCACATCAGAACAAAGATAAATTTCAGTAAACTCCTGCTCAGAAAACATACTGAAGGGATCAGTATTAGCAGAAAAAGGAAGTGTCATGCTTGACTGGGAAACATAGAGGGGTGAATTGCAAGAGCTTATGGTGAGCTTTCACACTTCTAGACTATTTTAAGGAGCACAGGTACAGATTCAGCCTGGCCCTGATGGCAAACTAATCTGTCCTGTGTTACCACCAGTAGTGTGTCAGAGGGTTAGTGGTGCCACTCTATTAAGGCTTCCCTTTGGAAGCAAAATTTGGTCCAGAGTTTGTAAAATGCAACTAATGGATGCAGAACAAATATCTCCCCAGATAGGTTTTTCAACCAGCAAGTTCGTGTTACCCTTGTGCTGTGTCTCACTGCTGCATATCCCAAATGCTTCCTCTGGGTGTTGTTGACTAAAAATATTGGATCTCGATGCCTTGTTTTTTTTAGTAAGAGGTGATTTTCTCAGCCATGAATGCCCACTTGCCTGCATGGCACTGTCTTGGCTCAGGTGAGCCCATAATCCACCACACCCAAGCACCCAGGCATGTAAACCTGGGGGTGTCCACTGCCTTTCCTTTCAAACCTGCTTCCCTCCCTGGCCATGTGCTTTTGGGCCAATGACCCACTCCAAAAGCAGTTTTGTCACTGAAGGAAGAGGACTTAAAAGAGGGTCCATAGTGCCATGTAACACTGTGGTGGTACATTACTGGTCAGTAAGATTTATTGGCAAATCTGCATATATCTTCATTGCTGTTAGTGTTTGGTTTCTTTTTTTTTTTTTTTTTTTGTCAGAGACAGCAAAGAGCTTTGAGATATCAAGATGCTTATGTAAAATGGGTTTCTGGGCCTCTGTCCATTTGATACCCACAAAAAATTCTTTAGAAACTGCTCCTGTATGCAACAGAGTAATGGATAGATATGACAAAGAGAGCTGTGGAAGTGTCTTCTGTGCCTGGACTACAGGAGAATGTAGACAGCAAAATAGTTTTAGCTTTATAGGCTTTCCTAATAAGCATCCATCACTGAGGAAATGCCACAAGACATTTTCCACAAGTATTCATTAGCTGTTGGGTTTTTATAAGCTTGGTTAGACTTTGTACACTTTCTCCCACAATCCTGTCATGTTTGCTCTTGACAAATATTCCAGCAAACATGTTTGCACGCAGTACTGTTTGTGGAGGCTGTACATACTGGAGAATATTCCTGAATAGTGCCTTTAATATTCCCACTGAAAACCTGCTTCCAGAGATCGTAATGTCCCTCTGTTCAGGAGACAAACACTGCCGTGTCATGCAGAAATTTAACAGCCCGTGAACTGGGAAAAGATCAAGAAGAGTTTTTAGAAAAGAATTTCAAATACGTATTCTTAGGCAAACAGCAATCTGCCAGTAGTTCACAAATCAACACACTGAATATGTCAAATGCCTGTTTGTTTCCATTCCTGGGATTTAAGGTCATGAACAAATTTTGAAAGCAAACCCAAATATTTTATTTGCTATTCTCCTCAGTTTCAATCTGTGGAAGAAAAGAGATGTTTAAGAAAAAAATCTAAAAAATTTGTTCCCTTTAAAATAGCTTCCATAACAGTTTCTTATTGACTGATCTCTAAATAAGAGACTCTTGCTCTTGACTCTTGTTTAGATAAATTACTTCTAAGGCTTTTCTTTTTGTGACAGCGACGAATTGGTCAATGTTTGTATTAAGCTTTTCTAAGTGCACTATTAGATGGGAAAAACTTCAACAATAAACAGGCTGACTGACTCAATGATAAATTGAAAAGAGGGGAAGGTGTGTATTCTTAGACAGAAGAATCATCATGGAAATTACCCAATTGCCATGCATTTTGAGAAGAGACACATGGAAAATGCTTCAAATAGGTACCAGACATTAGCTGCTATTCAATATATGAGAATGTGCTGTGGAGAAAAAAACCCCAAAACTCATCTCTCCAATGCCTGTCTTGTCCTAAGGCTTTCCTAGGATCTAAATATTCCTGATAGTGTTGGAAGTAAAACCTTCAGGCTTTCTTTAAAATTCCTTTAAGTTCCTCTTGTCAGCATGACTGGAAAGCAAGCTGAGGATATTTTGCCTTACCCTTATATGAGAAAAATATAGGCACAATGAAAAATGAAAAGGAAAGATTCCTCCTGGATTTTTGTATTGCCTTGCGTTTTTAATAATAAGACCAGGATCAGTATTGTTATTAAAAACTGAGTAAGGACAAATGGCATCCCAAGGTTTTCCCCCTGTTTGCCACATCAGAGGATCATAAGTGTAGAGGGCTGTATCAGGAGTGGACAGATGGCATTTTCATGGTGTTCCTCTAAATGGGTCTTAAGTTCTCTCTGTGGGTCGAAGTTCAATCCTCTGTGTTTTCAGTCTGACAGACATCAGGGCATGCTGGCAGTTCTAGGAGATAATTACAAGCTCCCAAACTTGCCAGGCACATCCCCACATCCATAGAAAACCTTGAGATATTGAGCTGAAGGTGAGGCTGCAGTGGTTTCCAGCTCCAGCCCCCAGCAAACCTGCACTTCTCCGAGCTGTGCAAATGAGATAGCAGTATCTGTCTCACAGGGGGTGTTAAGAAGCTTAATTCATTAGTGTTTACAAAGTGTTTCTAGATCCTCAGATGTAAGGCTCTATAAACAGGCAAAGTATTACTAATTGCCAGCTTATACTGAATTGTAAAGTGAAAATAAAGATGGTTGGAGGAAAGAGGTGCTGAATTTTCTGGTGAGCTGAATCTGTCTAGTGGCTGCAGGTTAAGCAATTTAAGGTTTGATTTTACATTACTATCATCTGAGAAATCTCCATTCATTTCTATTAGTGTAATATTTGACCTCCTGTTTACTTTGGGGAAAATAAGAGTCTGCAAGTTTATTCTGCAATTTATTCTTTACCTCCTATGGTAAAGAATAAATCAAAGGCTTAGTTCAAGTAATCACTTCAGAATATGTACCATGAAGTTGCATTTACTTTAAATGCAATGAGTCTTGCTTTGCAGAATGTGACTTCCATTGTGCTGGTCAATTTAAATCAAAATAAGTCAGAAAAACTACCTTGTACCTCTTTATGGCCAAGGAGAGCACTATAGTTCCAAAGTTTAGAACATTTTAAAGCATATGGGTGGATTATTTTTTTTTTTGTTGTTTGTGTGGTTTAGTTTCATGGGTTTAGTCTTTTTTTGTCCTCTTCATACAGCCCTGTCAGGAAAAACAGGCTATTTTATTTAGTTCTTCCCACTTTCTGAATTTCCTGCAATGCCACAGATATCATGCTTGAGTTCCTACTTAACTTTTTGTTGGCATTTTGGAAGGTATCAGGAATAGGAATAAGTTGGCCAGCTTGTGCTATTTGTACTTATAAGTTGTTATTTATATGCATTTTTCTGCAAAGCCTCATTTTTTTAGAACCATCCCCTCTAAAAGGTTCCTTCAAAAATGATTCACTGTAATGGAAAGAAACTTACTTAGTGCTCTTTCACTCCTTAAGGAACACCACATTTTATGTTTTTTCTGCCTCAAACCACACTGTTAAAAAAGTAGTGGATAGCCATTTCCCACTTGGCCTCCAAAGGGTGAAATCCTCATCTGGTATAAATTGGCATAGCTCTATTCAAATCAGAGCAGCTACATTAATTCATTCCAGCTGAGGCTCCAGCCCTTAAAATGCCAGCAAGGAGAGCGAGTTCTGCACAGGATGGTTTTTTGGGCTGGGTGGAAGGTTTTTCTGTGCAACTCAGCTATGTGTCTAAGCTCAGGGCTGTGGGAAACTGTGTGTTTGACATCTGCAGCATACGCAGCAAATGCTTTGGCAGTTTGAGTTAATGCCTTTTGAATTCACAGGTTGTTTACTTTCAGCTTGAATGTGGATTTGCTTTCAGCCTCAGTGGGAAATCTAACACAAGAAGTAATAGGACAAGCCATCTGTCCAAAAAAGCTATGAGAATTCCTGTTTTTGAACCAATAACAGAGATCAGGGATGAGTTCACCCCTTGTGTAATCTCTGCCAAATTATTGGCATGCTCCTTGGATTTCCGACCTGGGACCCCATCCCTCTGGTGCACTGTGAGCACGCTTAGGCTTAGGGGAGGAAACCTGCAAAATGAGCACGGTCAACATCCCTTTCCAGTGGGTCAATCCTACAAACAAGCATTTTTCCAGCCCTTTCTTCCTCTGCTCTGGTTTACAACCCATTTTTGGCGAACAAACCGTGCACCTGCGAAGCGGCCGCCCCATGGTCGCTGCTCCTCGGGGAGCAGTAAGCAGCACGAGTCAATGGGAACCCCCAGCTCTTGCCAACATCTCCTGCAAGTAAATATCAATCCATGTGTTAGTCACAGCCCAGAGAATGGTGTAATAACTGGATTGATTGGGTCACTTTTTCTAAAAAGCTCAGGGCCAGATTTCAGCACCCTTGAAAGGGTCCAGATTTTTTACTTTCAGGCCAAAAAGCCAAGTCTCTCCCCTGCTATGTAAAATAAGAAGCTGCACAAGAGCCAAGTTTTGGAAAAAAAAAAAAAATCTGCATCCTGCAGCATTCAGCAGGACACAGTGGGCAGATTTTAATAAGAGAGCAGCATGTGACAGGTAATGGGGCTGCTCCCCATTCATAGATGGGAACATGAATGGGAACTTGTGCCTCCTGCACCTGTCTTAGTCACCCACAAGAAATACCATCACCTTCGGTGAGAAAATACTTAGCCTCTATGTACTGTGCAGTCTAGAAAGCTGTGTCCTTGTTTTGGAAGCCTCTGTGGTTTAAAATCTTGGTCACAGCTTTTCCTCTGAGTTTGTCCATTGCTTCTGTTGACCCGGATTAAGTTATCCTCATTTGTATCAGCTAGAAACATGACTCTTGGTCTCCAAACCACTTGGGTGAGCTGAAGATCACTGCTTGAGTGTTTAATAAATAATAGGGAAGGCAGAGAAAAAGACTACAAGAAATCATTTGGAAAGAGCATCATCTGGTCTCTAACAGCAAAACCTTCATTGCATTGTGAAGTGAATCTGTGTGCTTTAAATCTTCATGAGGTGGATGGCTCAGGAGAGCAGGATATCTGGCAGGATATCCCTAGAAGCACACTAGCCTGATTTCAACCTGCCCTACACACCAAGCAGCATTAACTCAGATACCCTGGTATAAATGCAGCCAGAGCTCAAACCCTCCCTGCAGCAGCCCTGCTTGTCCAGAGGACTTCATCAAAACAGCACCATTCAGCATTCATTCCAACAGCACTGGACTAGTTTACCTCAGCCACTCCTGGATTTCTGAAAAATGAAGGGCACCAGATCATGTTCAGACTGTTTTCTTTCAATCTTCTCTGTCAAATCAGAGCTACTGCAGATTGAGTGGGGAAATAAGAGTCTCTTCAAAGTTCTTTTTTTTATTTGGTTTATTGATTCAATGGTATTTCATTACTAATAACCACCCTAGACTAACAGGCTCATTTGAACCAGGAATGCTCTGATCTCTTATGTTATTAAATGGAAGAATAACCAGTTTACAGATAAGTAGTCTACTTAAGGTGGGAGAGCTCAAGGCTTGTAGTCTTTCCTTAGAGAAACTAGCTTATTTTCTGCTGATTTTTTGGGATCCTTCTTTGAAAGTTTTCCATAGAACCACAGACGTTTTTTTTTCTTTATTTCCCTTGTACCTGTGCTGTCATGAAAACAAGGATGGTTTGAAATTTAAGTAGTGCAGTTCAGCCTTCAAATTAAAAAATTTTGATAAGATTTTTTTCTTGGAACCAGAGGCAGACGAGCCAAAACACTGCATAAAAGAAGAAGAAAGCAAGCTGGTTTTGTTGTATTTTTGGCACAGACAATGGCTTTCAGAGATACTGGAAGTCATGCAAGAAGACTGTGTTCTTAAGAGACTTCTAGCCCTGCTCTGAAGACTGAGGGCTTTAGATAAGCGTCTGCATGTGGGGATCTTTATCCAAAACAAACCACCCAAACTTTTGTAGTTCACCCGTCACTAATACTGATTTCTTCCCCTGCATCTCTGTGCTGTTGGTCACACACTCGAGTTCTTCAAGGCATCCTAAGAGCTTTTCTTTCCCTGTAACAATTTAATTGCCTCTTGGCCAAGATTTTCTCCTCCATGAAGAAAAAGAACGTGATCAAAGTGCCCTGTGCTGCCCAAAGGATTTCCTCTCCTCAGCCTCACTGCACACACTGGGATTGTTTTCCTCCCCCTTCTCCTTTGCCACATCTTCTCTGCCTTTTGCATGACTGTTTCCTATTTTTTTTTTTTTCTCTCTGCCTGGAAAAATCCAACGTCTCCTCCCCCTCCCTGGCAGCATGGGTGACAGAGACAGAGAAATCAGCACAGTGTCAGCAAGAGTTTAGCCCCGCAGCTGGGACCTGAACTTTCAGCAGCAGAGCACAGCGCTGGGTCACTGCACTAAAGCAAGCCAGATTGATACAAAGTGCTTGCTCACCCTGGAAAGGGAAGCATCAGAAGCCACTTGATAAAAATCTTTAGGCACCCTCTATTTTGAGTTTATAGTGACAGAGGCTGTTTTTCCTGGGAAAGATGGCCATGGAGTGTATATTCAATGTCGTGACCCCCAAAGTGATGCAATATTTGAGTGCTCTCTGCACTCAGGGGGTAATAGTGCATTGGGGCAGCGTGGATTTTAGAGCTGTTGAAAATGGAAATGGAGCGTGTGGACTCAACATGCTGCACATGGTGTGAAGTTTTCAGCTGTGAAGACCTGAACAATCACGTCTGCCAAGAGTTAATGCACTCAGAAAAGGGATGCTAAAATATTCCTTCCCACTCCAGTTTGCAACTGAGAACTTGCTAGCCTGTAATATCTTTTATTTATAGCACCCTTTGGCTTAAAAGATCTGAAAGTGCCTCTCTCTGGGAGTCACTTCAATGATACCTGCAGGCAGGGGTGTTTCTCTGCAGATGACTCCAGCTGAGGTGTCAGGGCCTTCTTTGCCATGGACACGTGTAAGGAACCCCTTCTGCCTTGCCAAATGCCTGCACTCAGTAATAAGGGCTGGAGGGAAGGGCAGAAATTGGCCCCAAGCTTCAAGGATAGCAAACAGAGAAAACAGACATATAAAAGGTATGGGAGAGAGATTGAGATGGTCCTTGGAAGCAGACTTTGGGAGGAAGTATGGCCAATGCTGGATTGTATCCTTATGCAAAGAGCTTGGCACAGTAAAACCACAGCTCAGAAGAGGGTACTTGGTGGCTCTACCTGGTTAATCCTCCACCCAACCTAACAACAGATCCAGCTGTGCTTCGGTGGCCTGGAGAAACTCCAACATAGGATACCTACATAGGCATCCAGTGGTGGAGGTGTTCCTAAGGGCACAGGCTGGGTTCAAATCCTCAAACTCACTCATCTCTCAGTGAGCACAGTCACTGTGGGGCGTTCTGCTTATTTTAAGTCCACTTCAGCACCTTCCCATCAACCTCTCCCCACTCAGCAGCTGGAGGTGGACCAGCTCCTCCGTGTGGCTCCTGGCAGCTAGAGAGGTGTCACCCAGCCCTCTGCTCCCCTCCTGGTCTATCCCTGCAGGCCAGGGAGGCAAAAGTCAGGCCCAGCTGATGGGTTTACAAATCCAGCCCACGATTTCTGCTTCATCCACAGCCAGGTGAGATTTTGCCAAGATACATATTAGGCAGCTGCTCAGGACACTGCTGTTTTGTCTGTACCACCCTGAGCATGCTGCCTGCCTGCCTGCCTCCCACTCTGTCTCTGCGACCTCCATATCAAGCCCGTTGTTCTGTTATTCCCTGAGGTAGCCAAAAGACATTCAGCAAGAACCAGCCTTTTTCTGGCACTTCTGCTGGGACTCCTGAGGGATTTGCCACAGGGAGGGAGTGCCCATCTGTTTCAGCGTCCTCTACGTCCTGTGTTTTCTAAGGAGCCCTGATATTTCTCAGTGGACAAAGCCATCCAGGCAATCTCATGAAAAGCTCCAGGGACACCAGTGGCTGCTTTTGGGGCTGTCCCCTGCCCTGGGTCTCCAGCCAGGTTTTCAGATTAATACACTCATGTCCCCATGATAAAATCCTCAGAGCATCTCTCCTCCCTCCCTGTCCTTCCAAAGCCAGCCCCAGAATCAGCATTATTATATTTTTTTCACCAAATCTCTTTCCTCCAGGCACCAGACAAGGTGTATTTGATAGCACTTTATCTCTCTCATGCATATGTCAGTGTCTGAAACACTGGTTTAATAGGAGTCACATCACTGGTTGGAAGTTGGCTCTCTCGGGTTCTTTCCATGGAGAACATGCATTTTGCTTCAGTCTTTCTCTACTTTCCAACAAAAACTGACTCCTCCCTCCTTTGAGGAGAGGGCTGGGGTTAGCACATCCTGGAATGCCCAAGGGTTGTGTTGCCTGCTTTTAAGGCATCTCTCACTCTCTCCTCTTCTTCCCCAGAGAAGAGAATATTTGCTTTATGTGTACATATGAGGGTTTGTTTTTTTTTCTGTTCTTGGTCAATTGGGTATTACATCATATATTGCTTCCTTTGGTGCCCCTTACACATGAACTGCTTTGGATTTGGGGGCGGGAATGGGAGGGAGACCCCCAGAATCATGGAATCATAGAATCCTCGGAATTGCTAGAGGACTCCTGAGGATTACAGTGCTCCAAGAATCCCACCATATACCTGAGCGTTGTCCAAATGCTCTGGCAGCCTTGGTGCCTTGGGTGCCCTAGGGTGACCTGATCACCCTCTAGGGACAAAAACCTTCTCCTAATATCCAGCCTATACNATTTGGGAGGAGGGCGTTTAAGAGGAGAGAAAAACAAATCAAAGCTTGTGCCAGGCTGGAACCAGCAGCTGGTTGCCAGCACAGCAGGCTGAGAAGTTGTTGGTGGAAGAGCTCAGTGCCATGTTTGGGTTGCTTAAAAAAATACAGCGTCCCTCCCTTGTTATTCTGCCTCTGCTTTCCTCCCGGCCCCACAAGCAGGCAGAGGCACTCGGCTGCCAAACTCAGGCTCGTGTTCGCAGCAGCGCCGGGGGACGCGGAGCGTGTCCTGCCCTGTGTCACACGTGTGTGCGCACACCTGTGCGCCCGGGAGCGCAGCGCTCCGAGCCGAGCCGAGCCGAGCCGGACCGGGCGGCTGCAGGGGCTCCCACCCCGGGGAGATGCCAGGACATTGGCAACCATGGCACGATCCTTTCTGCCTATGCGAGAGGAGGAGGAGGAGGGAGGGCTGGGATGGAGGAGAAAGGGAGGGTGGAAGGTTGTAACGCTTGGCTGGAAAAATTTAGAGGAGTACAAAGGAGAGCGCGATGAAAAGGGGTGGCGGCGGGGAGAGGGGGAAGGAGGCTGTGAACTGGCTGCCGTGGAGGTGGAAGGAGATTTATGTTTGCCGAGTGGCTTGGTTGGGAGCGGACTGGGAGGGTGTGGGGTGCCGCAGGCAGGGCTGGAGGTGCTGCGGGGAGTCTGACAGCCCCGGCAGCGAAGCAGCGGGGCTTTATTTTCTTCCTTTCTTTCCTCCTCCCTCCACTGGGCGCTCAGAGGAGAAGGCAAGACAAAAAGCTGAACCGGTGCCAAGAAGGAGCTGCAGCGACTCGAAAATGGCACTCTGCGCCGCACTAATATTTCGAAGCTGGGCTGTGCTGGAGAGCAGGGAAACGTGTCAGGAATGAGAATGGCTGAGACCGTGGGGCCACTGGCCGGGCTCAGGAGTGTCCTCCCTCCTCCCTGCTTCCCCTTCGCCTTTTAAATGTGACCCTTTTCTCCTCCAGCTGCCCCCCACCCCCAGTGATATTTTAGGAGCTCTGGGAAAGGGAGAGGATCTTTGCTGGGGACGTGGAGTGTAAAGGGGGCTCATCCCCTCCTTCCATCTCTGTGTCGGGGAGGGATTTTTATTTTCTTTATTTTTTTTATTCTTTTTTTTCCTTCCTAAGGAAGAAAAGAAGACTCTCAGGGAGTTTTCTGACTATTTTCCTGTTGCCCGTCCCCTCCTAGTCGCTGCCCTCCTCCTCCCCATTGTACCCGTGAGGCTGCTGCTGCCGCTCAGTATCTTGATGCAAGGTTACTTGTAGGACACAGGAGTCTCTGCTGCAAGGTGCAGCGTCGCCTGCGTCGGTGTTTCCCTCCCTTTCTCATTTGCTGGAAGATGAGGCAACTTCCAAGCGGCTCCACTGCTCAGCTCAGCTCCTGTTTGATGCGGTGGCGCTGTTTGGGTTGCAGAAGCCCCTTCCCTCAAAAACCTGTCTAGATAAAACAAACAAACAAACAAACATACATGTAGGGCTGAAACTGCAACTGCATCATTTTGCAGTGTTGGTTAATTTGCAAAAAACTGGAGTTTGCAAGGGCTGGAGTTTTGTGCTGATTTCTGTCTGAAACATAAGGTTTTGTCCTGTGCTGATCCCCTGGCCATTCCATTCATAGGCAAGGAGAAACCCAAACCAAACCAAANAACATTTTAAAAATTATTACCTTGTAGTTGTTCAGTGGTTAAAGTTAAGTGCAAAGGTGTTTCCCTCTCCCCTTTTTGGATCATTCAGGAATTTGTATTTGAAGTTTTGGGTTGTCATTAAAGAAACTAGACATTGGAGAAAGGGAAAACCCCAGTCTGTGGTTTTGAAAACAGGTCTAGATCCTGTTAGAACGGCAGTTTTAGCCCTCACATAGTCAGCAGGTCAAGTTCAAGGAGACCTTTCTAAAGCACGGGCAGAGCCTCATTAGCTTGCTGCATCTCAGAAGCTTGTGGATTATTGGGTTGTTAGCTTGGCCCATTTTGTAGTCTCAGGCGTGGGGTGATCCCAGTGACCTCTTTCTCACCTGCAAACCATGCCCCAGTACACATTCAAACCACTTCAAACCTCACCTTTGGTCTCAGACATGTAGACCTGGTTTGGGAGCACCTACCCCTGCCTGGGAAAGGCTTTTGGAAATACTGTGATAAATAGAGGGGAGTTCAGGCAGACTTAAAGGTGTTGTCTAGCATGCTTCCCTCACCCTCTTCTTCTCACAGCTCCTCACAGATCAATAGTCCTTCCTCTGCAGAGGATCAAATGCTCTGTCCCAAATTAACGCTGTTGGGAGTGGCACTCATTTCTAAGTTGATGCCAGCAGATTTTGTATGGAGTAAGATGAATAAAGCAACTGATCCCTTGCTCTTCCTCACCTCTCAGCCGTGCCTTGTGCCCTGTGTTTGTTGCAGTTCAGCTGGTGCAGAGAAGGTGCTGCCATTTCTTCTCACTCTTTTCCTTTGTGGCAGCTGCGGGGTGTGCAGTGCTTGGCCCAGTTTTCTCCACCATGGAGATATCAACAAGAAGGTTGGCCAAAGAGCCTGTAGAGTGTTCTTGTACCTTCCACTCTATCCTACCTGTTTTCTCTGAATAAAGGACACGCATAAAACATAGGTTTTCTGCAAGCACACATGCATGTTGTTTGGTTTTCAGTTGTCTCTTTGGATGTCATAAGTTGAGCTGTTTGAAATACCATCCCCACCCAGGGCACACATCATGCACACCTTGCCTGAATTTCATAGAATCACAGAATCCTTGCATGGTTTGGGTTGGAATGAACCTTAAAGCTGATGCAGTTCCACCCCCTGCCATGGGCAGGGACACCTTCCACTACACCAGATTGCTCCAAGCCCTATCCAGCCTTGGACACTGCCAGGGATGCAGGGGCAGCCACAGCTGCTTTGGGCACCCTCACATACAGCAATTCCTGCCCAAGATCCCATCTGTGCCTGCCCTCTGGCACTGGGAGCCATTCCCCCTTGTCCTGTCACTTCATGTCCTTGTCCCAAGTTCCTCTCCAGTTCTGCTGGAGAACTTTTAGGTACGGGCAGGTGCTCAAGATCTCCCTGAAACCCTCTTTCCTCCAGACTGAACAATTACAATGCTTCAGTCTCTCCTTGTAGGTGAGATGTTCCAGAATTTTCCAGACATTCTTGCTAACACTTTTGGCTGCAGCTACACCTGTTTCTCTGGGCAGAACCACTTCTTTTTAATCTGAGATCTCTAAGGATGGGAATATCAGGGATCTGTGGGATTCTAACCTGCAAGAGAAAGTGGAGGTTGAAGGTTATGAACATGACCAGAGGAGACCCTGGTTCCTGTACTGACCCACCACGCCCTGTACAGACCATTGCTCCTGCTTTTAGACCTGGAGCCAGCTTGTGTTTACTATTGATTTAAACTTCTTCAGTTCTCAAATACTCCAATTATCAAGTAACAATTTCCAACAGATTTATAGATCCCAAAGACATGAACAGGTATTAATGTGGAGTGACAGCACCCATGTGTGCACAGCAGCAAAATAATGTTTGTTATTCAAGAAGGAGAACTGGGAGTAACAAATGAAGAAATCTCTGCAAACCTTGTTATTTCAGTAGCCAGATCTCTTTCATTTCTTGAAATCTTGACCATAGGGGGGCTTGTGGAATGCATCTTGTCCATCTTGGGGCAAAAATGTTACTGTTGTTCTTCCCAAATGGTCAAGTCAGCCATCTGGGCAGCTTGGTCATGCTTCCCAGGAAGGGAAGGCTTTGACAAGGCAGCTGTAGGTTTTTTGTCTTTGTTTATCTCTGTCTAAAAGAAGTGTCTTTGGATGTATTCTCCAGAAACATGATGTTTATTGTATCTCAAGTTGCTTCCTGCAAATCCTTCATTCTTTTAAAACTTTATGATGAGAAACATTGTCTACTTGGAGTTGTTATGAGGTGACTTGAGCCTGGAAGGGTTAATCTAAAGGGGTCTCCCAAGGGCTATCTTCCACTTCTTCCCCACACTTTCCCCACTCCCAGTCTTATTTTTTTGGACCTGTAACCTCACATTTCTGTAATCTAAATGTGCAAATGCTTTGCAGTCACGGTCCAGTAGCTGGGTTAATCTCAGACCCCTGGAGTGGCAGATGGCTGATTTGTTGCTGATTCCAGTTATAGAGAATTGTGTCACCTATTATCTTTGCACAGACTGATGCTTGGAAGGATGCCTTAGGCAAAATCAGTGAAAAGCAAAGAAAAGCAAAGCAAAACACTCTCTGATCTGCATCACCACTGGTGCAAATGTGAAATATTTCACCTTTGTGTGAAGGGCTGGAGAGGTGGACGAAGAGGAGAGGAGGTGGGAGGGGAGGAAGGGGAGAGGAAGACCTCATTTTCATACCAGAAGTACCAAAGCACAGTGCAGAGCAGGTTTGCTGTAGTCACGCTCTAGAACCATGAACACTTACCCTGTTTTAAATAGTTTTGCAAAGTGGCAATCCTTATCTTCAGCTCCCTACTTTAACTCTTATACAAACCAGGTGGGTTGGCTTCTTGTGACACCTTCCTGCTCTCTTCCCAAGCTTTTCTAGCACAGGTTGTCAGAGGGATCCACGACATCACTCCCTGAGATCATCGTGTGCCACACGGCTGCTGGGGAAAGCCGTGGTGGCTCTGTCATGCCAAAATGCTTACAAGGGACACTTGGGAGGGGAAGCTTACACATCTGTGTGGGGTAAGAGGAGTCTTGGGGAGCCTTCCAGAAGGCTGAGGGACGGAGGGCAGACCCCACCACCGGGTGCTCACAGGGCTCCAGCTGGTGAATGGTGGTAGTGGTCATGCTGAAACATGTAAGGAAATTGAAAGGGCAGAGCAAAACTCTGGGTGTTTCTGACCATTTTCTACACACTCATCCCTACAATCAAAGTTTTCTTTTTTTTTCTCTTTGCTCTGGGAAACACCACAGAGTCAGATGAAGAATCTGGGAAGAGAGTGTGGGTTCCCTGTGCAGAGTCCAGTGACGAAATCTGTGAACAAGGTAAGAACAAGGGGATGTGGCTGTGATGATTTTTATTTTCTCCATTTCCCTTTCCAAACACAATTTTGCAATGTTGGACACAGAATTTAGGTATGTGTATCACAGAAACTGATAGTCCAAGCACTAAGCAAATGAGTCTAAAACATTAATTTTTGTTTCTTTTAATGCATGCCATTATGATGGTTTGGGTTTTAGAACAGTTTGTATTGTATCCAAATGATCTATGTGTGAATAATTGTTACCAACCTCCTGACACCAGGACCTAATTAGGAAGTAAGAGCCTTAAATAGGCCATTTGCATAGTGAGCTTCCATATGTCTCCTTGCACAATTTATTTGCTCCACTCCATTGAGATATAATGAGAATGAAACTCTTAGAACTGCTTTTGATTCTGACGCTCTTCTCTTCGTGTCCTATGCAGTTATAGCCCCTATTAAGAAGATAATATCTGTTTCCCTGGTTTAGGAAAAATAAAGCTAAGATACTGCTACTTTCAGCCCAGACTGCCCAAGATTCTCTGTTTCCAAGTTTCCAATGGAAATGGAGTGAAAAAATGCAAAAAANATCCAGACTAAGAAAAATGGGATGCCATCAAAGAAAGCAGAAAGGTCAGGACAGGATGATCTTGAGGGAATACTACCTATCCTCTCTACCTCACAACCCTGCTGAAAGCTGATACCATTGTATTTTAGCTAATGTATAGATGCAGAGAAAGGATGTCTGTGGATAGAAGCAATTTGAAGAGATTTGTATTGGTTTTGTTTTGCTTCCTTCCTGACTAGATGTGAGGAAGGGGAAAAGGTTGGTGCAAGATGGCTTGGGTTTTTCCTTAGTTTTAAATATTTATCTTAGTATGACCAACATCCTCCCCGGGACTCCCTGCTCATGTTTAAATGCACACTATGTTCTTTAGGTGTATTTTCAGAATATATCCTTTATTTCCAAACACCTGCTGCATGCATGACTTCATCTTACACTTCGTGTGTCCCACTTGGTTCTTTTACCCCCATCATTCTGAAGTCAGAAAAACTTAAATCTGTGATTTTCATTTTCTTTCAGGATAAACTTTAATAAATTCTTAAGGCTTGGATTTTTCCACCCCCAAATCTGGATCTTGTTTAGTTTTCCAGCAAAAGACAACTCTACTTGCAATGATTCTGTTTATGAAAATTCACTTGCATGTTGCCTTCCAGAAGGGAGGTTAGTGCTAGTCCCCTTGCAGTGATAATTATAATCAGACCTGTCAGCCTTCACACTGTCTGCACTTATCACTTGCATTTAGAAGGATTTTTCCTGAAGCCTATTACCAGTTCTGCTTCTTAGTGAAAAATAGTCATGATTTTTTTCTCCTAATCTTTGATGGCTCTCAGCTTTGAAAGCATGGAGAGGAGCAAAATGACTGCCAGTTGCTGTTAAAGAAATTGTCTGTTGGTCCTGGTATTGAGCTCTGGAAGGCCAAAGAGTGGGCGGATAGTCTGGGAAATGCTTGAGGGGTTTAATTCGTTTGTGACAGCACTACAGGTGTGCTGGAAACACAAAACAGTTTCCCAAGGGTACTGCTCACAGGAAGCACCTCTGCACACCTGCTGGACACGGGCTTCAGGTGGCAGGTGGCTCCTGGCAGTGCTGCCCTCTGTCCCTGCTGTTTTGGGCAGTGATCCCTGCCATGTTGAGAGGCTTGGAAGCAGGATGGCCAGGGAAGTGGCTGCAGTTGCTGCTGGAGGCAATGATTGGCTTTGGAATGACCAGTTGCCACCAGTGCAATGGCAAGCAGCTGGGCCAAGCAGTGGTGCTGAGTCGGATGTGCTTCAGTGTTTTATTTATCCCAGGATGCTTCAAAATTGTCCCCCCTAGTGTTATTCCCTGGGAAACACATTGACCCATTTATTAGATTTCCCCTCATTTTCATTCCATTATTGCTATTGATGTGCTGATAACCCCTCTTTCTTACCTTTCTGGTTTTTACTAGCATGAAGACAAAAAGGTGCAAGTTTTACCATTTCATTAGTCCAAATGAGTTATGTATCCTTAAGTTCTTCCTGTATTATTACCGCGTTTTTTGTAATTTATCAAGAGATTTGGGCTCCTTTGATTTTGGCAGAATCTGAGGATGGTCAGCACTTCATAGCTATTTTAGCCAAGGAGATGATGGAAGGTTGGAAACTCATGTACAGTTTTATATTTACAGTGCACAAGGATATGATTTGCCTTTGTTTTATTTAAATTCACTGGGAGCTAGAGATTTATTTATCAGGTGTCATTCCCTGAAGGATGAATAATACCATAAAGAGAAGACTTCATCTATTATACAAACAGATTTGAAGGCTTTGCTATTACATTCCTCTGCTTGTTGAATGGAGTAAAAATGCCTTTAGCTGAACAGAGACAGAGTGATACTTAGCAGTAGCATCTTATGACCTTTTGATCAGCTGAGATCTCAAGCCATATTAGTGGACAGATTATGATGTGATGGAAAGAAGGCCAGGAATAGCCTTTTCATCATGAGATCTTTTCTGTGAATATCCTTCTTGGGTATATTCAGGTGGTTAATCACTGGGGCCAGGGCAATCATTTGGAAGCAGGGGAGTAAAATGCTGGTATAGACAATCCAAATACACTCAGGTTTGCCAAATGCAGCTGGATATTAGAGCCAATAATTCCTTCCTGATATTCACCTACCCTCCTGTTTCTATCAAGGCTGTGAGTGACCTTGCAATTTTTTTTTCATCTCTAATAACCCCATTTTGGCAGAAAGAGCAACACAAAATGAACCTTGAGTCCTTGGACCACAGGGGAGCTGCAGTCCCCGAATCAAAGGAATACACATGGTGAATATGAATATCAGACTGTGAAAGGAAACTCACATGAAAATGTCTCTGTCATTTTAGAGATAATAACAGGAGTGCTTAAATCTATTTCAACCCTTCCAAGGAAAAAGAAATAATGCAGGTTTCAAAAAATGCACAGCCCTGATAGCATTTCTTATTTTACAGGGCCAAACAGAGTAAAGAATAACTTTTACTTTATTTTACCTGCCTGCACAGAATTACTCCTTAAACTTTGCTCTAGCTTTGAATTAGCCTCCTTTTCATCTTAATGGCCCAGAGGAATCTGCAGCCTCCTTGAAAATCAAACACAAAAAATTGCCCGTTCACTGCTGGCTCTGCACATCAATGCCAGTTGTGCCAAAGCTTGACCCAGGAGTTGTGGTCACTTTTGGAAGGAAAAGGGGCAGACACATGGGTTTGGAATGCCTCTGGGTCTGTCTGAGCATGATTATATGCCTGGACAGCCCACACTGGTTATGGGCTATGCAGCATCATCCTGTACATTGTTAGCACAGGGGTGTCTGAGTTGCACACGTTTTTTTTTCCTCCTGAAGCCAAACAAGCTGCTCATTTCAGTGTCAGTAAGAAGAAGGGCTGGCAGTGTAAGAATCCCAAACCATCAGTTTAGTGGGGATGGTGATGCACCAGGTGTGGAGAACAATAGCTACTGCAGCCCTGTGAAAACTCTTTGAAAATAAGGAGGTTATGGAGGTGGGAGAAATGCACAGCAGGACACCATCTCCTCTCATCTCCCCCAGCCTCTTCAATCAGGTGCCTGCTGGGCTTCTCACTCCTCCTGCCTCTTGCACTAGATCACAGGATCATAAGGCATTAGATTCTGCTGGCATGAAGGAATCTGCCATCCTCCTGGCATTACTGCTTCCTGAGTCAGGAAACCACTGTGAAATATCAAGGCTATGAGCCCACATGGTGCCTTTCAGCTGCTTCTTCCAGGGCCACAAAGGTGTCCTAAGAGGTGGTGGAAGGTGACACCAACTCCTGACACAGGTCTGCACCGTCTTTTCCTTGGGAAACAAAAAGGCAAAACTGCAAAAGGTGGATGGCAGCATTGGTGCTGTCTGCAAAGAAAGTGCTATTGCTGAAATATAGCCCTCTCCCTTCCAAGCTCTATCTGCAAACTGTGAGTAGGTTGTTGCACAGGTGACTGTTGAAAGCGTCATGAGCTAAACCATTCAAAGGAATGTGTTCCTCTGAACACCTCCCATATCAGAGTAGGAGTTTCTGATGGCAGCTTTGGAACCTTTTCATTGGCAAGGCTTTGTGGTGCGTGTGGTGAAGAGAGTGTAGGCAGGAACTGTTTCCTCTACTTCTCTATTCTGCCCTGAGTCCCTGTGGGGTGTAGGAGGGTGCCAAGGTTTGGTGACCCAGTACCAAGATCTTTCCTCTTGGTTTAGAATTGCATTAATCCTGCTCTACCTTCTGCCAGATTGCCTTGTATTGATAAAATCAATTTTTCTCAAAGCAAAGAGCTTGTATCCAGCCTGTTATAGCTCAGAGAAACCCATGAAAACAGACTTGCTCTGCCTTTTGCAGATCAGGACAGAAAGTTGCAATGGGACATCTAATGGTTTCCTGATTGTCATGGCTTAACCCCAACAGGCCCCTTATAGTCCCTCACTCACTCCTCCACCAGCTGGATCAGGGAGAGAATTGGAAGGGTAAAAGCTGGAAAACTCATGTGTTGCCATAAAGATAGTTTAGTAGGAAAAGAAAAAGCCATGCACACCAGCAGAGGAAGAAAGGGAATAAGTTCCCTGCTTGCCATGGGCAGGCTGGTGTTCAATCACCTGCAGAGAGCCAGAACCCATCACAGGTAACAGTGACTTGGGAAGGCAAACACCATCACTCCAAACATCCCCCCTTCCTCCTTCTTCCCCCCACTTTATACACTGACCATGATGTCACACGGTCTGGAACATCCCTTTGGTCACTTGGGGTCCCCTGTCCTGGATGTGTCTCCTCCTAAACTCTCAGTCACCCCCAGACCCTCCCCAGCCTGGAAGTGCAAAAAGCAGCAAAGGCCTTGGCTCTGTGTGAGCCCTGCTCAGCAATAACAAAAACATTTCTGTGTTATCAACCCTGTGTTCAGCACAAACCCAAAACACAGCCCTGTAACAGCTCCTGGGGAGAAAATGAACCCTACCCAGACAAAACCAGCACACCAATGTAGCTCAGTTAGACCATATGGCAAGTGCTTAAGCCTGGATGCTTTTTTGAGGGTGAGCAATTTAAAGTAGCAAACTTTGTAACATCAGGCGGATGTCAGTGATGTGCAATGGGATAAGGAGGACAGTGATTTGTTTATGAAGTTCATCTGTCCACGCATAACATTTTTTTCACTTTAAACACATTGCATCTGGTTCCTTGCAAAGATTCTTAGATTGCAGACAGCAATAAGCACACGTCCTATTGAGTAAGAGTGATTTCATGAACCAGCAGAAGGATTATTGTCATAACCAAATTTACAGCCATACAATACCCTTCTTCTGGCTGGAAAAAAGTAATCTCAATCAGGAAAGGAAAATTATGTCGTAACAATAACTTAATCAAGTTAAACAGTATCTGGGAACATTCACGGGAATGTAACTGGGTACACCCAAAGTACCAAACCAGTTCTTGGCACACTTTTTGCCAGCTAGAAAGCTCCTAAATCATCTTTAAGCTTGGATCAGGGTTCATCCCTGTAAGCTGTTTGCATTTAGCTGCTGTGCTAGGAAAGTTAAGACACGGTTGTGAGCAGAGGTACAAACCTCTCTGTGCCAGTTGGCCTTCACGTCTGGGAATATTTCTGGGCACATTTAATTACTACTGACTAAAGAGGCTCAGGCCCAGCTGAGAAACTGGACTCCTTCACTCTAAACTCCATTTGTCAGCAGTGGGAGAGGGGAGCCACCACCAGAAGCTGATTCAGCCTCCCTTGATCCTGACCTGTCCAAACTGTAGACAGTTGCTAAGGCAGCTAAGCCTGCAGGGTTTAACATGCTGATAGCAGAGGAAAGGCTATATTATCCCCAAAAAGGCAATGTGTAGTACATTTCCTGCATATTTGTCACCTCCCTAGCCTCTTCAAGCTCATGTAAAAAGATTATTATATCATTGAAGTGCTCTTTCCTGCAACAGGGAATGTCACCCATTATTTTTAATTTCTTTCTCCCTTTCTATGAGGAGGTTCCTTTTTCAACACGTTTCAGCCATAAGGTAGGTGTTCTATATCATTTGCTTTCAACAGTTTGATCCTTCATAGTTAAGTGTGTCCCATGGAGACAGCTGTAGACTTATACAAAATAAAGAAGCTCATGGAAGGATACAGCATTATGTCTTTCAAATGTAGGTAAACTCTTTGTTTGATATAAAAAGTTTTAAGTTCACCTTACCAAAAGATATTTACACACATATATAAACGGAAGTATCTAGTTTTTCTCACTGAGTTAAAAGCCTCATTGAAAAGAAATAACTTTGCCTCAGCTCCTGCAACCACAGTGTAATGTTTCATTATCTTTTCTTTCATTTAAATCTTCTCATGCACAAGGTGATCTGATTTAATACTTGTTTAAGCATATCAAACAAAACATTTTCCCTTCAAGAATACCTCAAGTGTTTGGTCACAGTGGGAATGAAATTATTGACTGTATTTGGCACATATTTGGAAATATGATCTTAATCTGGAGGTTTCAGGGGGAAAAGGAATTTTCCCCAGGTACAGCAGTAAGTCAGATAAGTAAATTATACTTTTGACATGTTAAAGATGTTCCATTTTAGACAAAGGAAGTAATATCCCGGTTGTGTCACTGAAACTCAATGTCCTGTGTAGCTTGTTAACAGCTGCACATTTGTTGTTTCAGTGTCCCAGTTTGCTCTCAAGTATAAATGAACTGCTACATACCAAATAATCAATAGTTCTGCCAGCTCTGGAAATATAATATTGCTATTAATATTGATCCACACACCAGAAATCAAGGCATCAAATTTTGCAGGCATCACTTGCCAGCACCCTGCGTTTTACCTGCAGAGTAACCACTTGAAAATCACTATTCCCCAGGGAATAATGTTTTATGCTCACCCTCATACCCTGTGTCATAACGAGCACAAATATAAACACAAGGGGATTGGGGCACAGGAGACAGGCAGATTGTGTGCATATAGATTTATTTCAGCCTTCTGTGGTTTCTGAGTGCAGCAAAGCAGATGCAAAGAGCCCCAGTGAAATCAATCTGCATCAACCCTAGTGTCCATCTCTAAGGGCACAGCAGACAGCCTGGCCAGCCAAAATAATCGGTGCCCTGCATCTTAGAACTCTCACTAGTGCCTGAAGGAGCTCCAGGAGAGCTGGAGAGGGACTTTGGACAAGGCCTACAGTGACAGGACAAGGGTGAATGTCTTCCCAGTGCCAGAGGGCAGGCACAGATGGCATCTTGGGCAGGAATTGCTGTGGCTGAGGGTGGGCAGGCCCTGGCACAGGGTGCCCAGAGCAGCTGTGGCTGCCCCACCCCTGGAAGTTTTCCCAGGCTGGACAAGGCTTGGAGCATCCTGGTCTAGTGGAAGGTGTCCCAGCCCATGGCAGAGGGGCTGGACTAGATGATCTTTGAGGTCCCTTTCCACTCAAACCATTCTGTGGTGCTATGGGAATGGTGAGATGGTCCATGGATGGATGGCCGGAGGCCTCTGGAAGCCCTCTCCATGCACTGGGAGCACCATCAGTGGTGAAAGCTCATATAGTTTTCTTGCAGAGGTGATTTCAAATTCTCAGGTGGGGAATAAAAAGGTCCTGCAACATTGAGTATTGGTGGCAGCATCAAGAACATCTGTTCCTTGTTCTTTTGTCCTCTCTGAGCTGCCAGGTTGCCTTGGAAGGAAGAAAATGTGGTGCTCCCCATTCTCACATGTGTGTTCACACACACCTCTGTGAGTTTGGTGGGTTTTGTCATATCTGTAAAGACTTTGGAATGAAGCTGTGAATGAAAGTTTGGCAGACCGGTTTTGCAATTGTCAGCCTTCCCAGAAGCAGCCCAGAATTTCATTAACTGAGGTATATGCATGATTTCCTATAAGCTCTTTTCAGATTTTACTGGATCCAGATAAATTAAATCAGCATTTTATCTATGTGCCACCAAAATTAGTTGTCACTGATCTCTTCATAAAGGAATACTGTTGTTCTAGTCCCTTATGTTTGAGCAGCAGCTGCCCTAGATGATGGTCCCATTTTTTAATAAGGGCCTGTAGTTCAATAAGAATGATGGGAAATAAGAAACTCAGATATGAGTAAAGCATAATCTTGGTGAGGATAAGAAGGTGAAGTAAGGAATTTGAGGGGGAATGGTCACATCATGACACTGTGGCTGGGTGGAGGTGCAGGGCATTGGTGAAAGTGTAAAAGCAGGAGCCTCAGAAGACTGGAAGGAGTCCATGAGAAGCCCTGACAGGGTAAGGGAGGAAAAAAGAAATTTTTCTTTTCACACGACTTAGGAAGAGGGCATCAGAAGAAATTGTACCCTCTGCAATGCTTTGCTTCTCTCCTGGAGATGGTGGCTCTGATCATGATTCAGTGTCATCATGACCCACTGTGCTGCCACTGCCAGCTCAGTTCTCTCTCCTAGGTGACCTTTACCCACATCTTCCCCTGGCTCCCAAGGAGCAAATTTATCAGCCTTATCCTTCATCAGAGAACTTCAGCTTATCTCCTGCATGAAAAGCCATTTAGCACCTGTGAGATGAAGCTCAAGACAACATCTTGGGAAGTCTACATGAGGAATGAGATTTGTATTATCTCTTACTGGGAGCAATCAAGGTCAGGATTGAAGAGTAATCAGAGTGCAGGGAAAATGAATGCAAGGCTCTTTATCTATTGGCAATTCCTAAGACTCGACTTGATATGAAAGATTACATTTCTGCACTCTTTCTGAGGCAAGAAACTAAAACTCAAACACTCAGCCAGAAGCAGGTATGACTTGGGGCTGCTTCTTTGGAATAACATGGAGGTAGGGCTGAAGTTGCCATCGGCTGTAGCTGTGCAGTGTCAGCAAAAAGAGGAGGTGCCATGGTTGCAAGCTTTCAAAACATTTCTCCCCTCACCAGTATCACCTCTTCTCTGTACAGCCTCAGCAGCTTACTTCAGCTGTGACTGAAACCACAAGTTATGTCATTATATTTTTTGCTCCTATTGGATGGTGAGTGTATGGCCATTTCTGCCTGTCTTTTCTTTAAGGTAAAAAGCCCCAAAATATCATCATTGAAGTTCAGAGGTCAGCAGTGACTTTAAAATCCTCTCCAATCACCTTGGATCAAACACAAATGAAATAAAAATCCATGAGGGAGTCAAGGGGTCAGGACACTAAAATAATGTGTCCAAGGCAAGCAGCTTGCTGGTTTCAGAGTGTTTCTGGCAGCCATCTGCTCGTCTGAATTTGAGGATGTGATGCTTTTAGAAGTCACAGAAAAAAACACACACTCAGGCCCACAGTCTTCAGATATTTTACTTGATAACCGGATTCTCTTTTTTGTGCCTGTTTTCTTGCAACCTCAAGAATGTCCTGTTTTGCAATCATACTGTCAGCAGGTGTCTGTAGTGCTGAAATGCCAGGATGTGTAATTTTCCAACTCAAAAAAGTAAAAATCTTTCTGAAACCTTGAAACATTTTCTCTTCACTCCATGAACGAGCAACAGAATGGACTGTGCTACTAAAATTCAATACTCATTCATTTATTTACATGGTTAATGATTGTCCCTTTTCAGTTAAAAAAGATACAGTTTTTATCATTCTACTCCTATTTCAAGTCTGTGGTCTCAGCCTTGTCCTGTGTAACAAAGAAAATGATCCTTTTATGGATGGTGTTAACTGAGACACCAGAGACAAAACCACATTTAAGAGCCAAATTCCCTTTTTATTCTCAAAGGTGATCAGGATCAAAGCACCAAGAGTCCAAAGCTGAAGAGAGAAACTTGAACTCCTGGTGTATCCTTCCAGTGAACAAATAAAGACATTATAGATTCCCTTGTGCCAGTGTGACCCTTTTAATCAGCAGAATGGCCACAGTTATGAAGATGATATTGTGGCAGTCCATAAAATCCCTGTCATGGCCAGAGCACCATAAAGCAAATGTATTATTGTTTTTGGCCCGAAGATTGTGTGACAATAAAAGATGAAGATGGGAGTTCAAGAACCCTGCAGAGGTAGGCAGGAGTGGGAAAAGGCTCTGCAGAGCCCATTGGTACAGCCAGCTGTGGCCAGCTGTTGCTAGGATTAGGTGCATCTCACTGGGAGAGGTTTGCATCAGGACATGGGCAAGGCTGGTGTAATGAGAGCCTTTTCCTTGCAAGAGTGACAGCCTTGGGGAGGACATGAAGGTGTAAGAGCAGAAGATGTTTACTCTCTTACTTGGCACTTGCTTAGGGAAAACATTCTTTCTCGATTTTAAAAAAAAAAAAATTCCAACCCAAACTAAAATGAATAACGCATTCATAAACTAATGAAAGCTTCATTTTCATCTGTTATAATGGACTTTATTAAATTCCGGACATTCACCACATCACAATGTTTATCTGCAAAGCAGGATTTCCCCATGCCTGATGAAAAGGAACAGCAGGAGTACCTCAGCAAATTCAACCCACTTCTGGCATCTGGTGTCAGGATTTTAATGGCACACACATTACCTTGTTTTTTCTCTACACTTTCATTTTGCTTTAAGTGACTATACTTAATTTTAATGCCATGCTTTTCACACATAAATTTCAGTGTCTCAATAAGCAGGGCATAACATTATTACTGTTTCAAGAAATAGGGAAAAAAACCTGAGTGAGGTGATTCAGTTGTGGCCACAGAGCAGAATAGGCCTTGATTTTCTAAATCCCAGGAGTACATTACAGCTCCCACAGAAGATTTATCCATGAGTAGACAGTGTCATCCAAAGGCTTGTACCAAATTTGGATGACGAGAATGGACATGTCCCCTTTGGCTTCTTGTGGTGCTGGATTGCTCATCGCCAGACTTTTTCAGAGTCAAGAATTCTGAAACAGTAACTGAAAGAGAAAATACTCAGTTTGCTAGATAAAGCAAATAAAATGAGGCTGCGTGTGTTTTGCTTCCATTTTTGTCACAAGCCGTTGTCAGTTGGATTTTTTAGTGGGATTTTCTGCTTGGCATAGAGAAGCAAAGAGCTGACCTCCTCTGTGCTTCGTGTTTGTTTTCTTCTGGTCTCAAATTTGCTTCGAGGGCAGCTTGGGTTTGGTTTTCTTCTGAGGCTCTGTAGAACTCTCCAGGTCCTGTGTTGGTGTCTGTCAGCAGCAGCAGCAGCCACTTGGGAGGCCCAGAGTAATGAGGACAAAACTGGAAGTCCCTGAAAAATTTAACTGTGGTACTAGTTCATGCATAGTTAGCCAATTTTTATTTTTTTTTTTTGGGGGGGGAGGGTGGTGAAAGCAGCTGCTTGTTTTAAAATGGTCCAACTCTTCAACTCTGTGATTCTGGTGGGGTTCTGAAAGTCCTGGGGCAGGGATTTAATCCTGAAGCCATCATCTGGGCTCTGAGTTGGGAACAAATGGCATTCCCAAATTGGTTTGCTGTACTACAGGAGGCCTTACTGCAGGCTTTGAGGAGCCACACTTTGGTACAACCACATTTGCTGTTGAAGGGCCATTTTGTCTCTTCAAATCCTCTGGCTTGTTCTTTGGTATCACATGCCACATCATTTTGAAGTGAGGGTTCTTTTCTTTTTCCAAAAAAACAGGAAGATTGGTGTCAAGAAGCTCCAGAAACCTCTATGAGCCATGCTGCCAAATGTCCTCTCCCTTTGGCATTCAGAGTCTCCCAGCGTGGCACTGCTTTTGATTTACAATGAAAGGAGATGTGACAAATGAGCCTCTCTGGTCTCCCTCCTCCTTGGAAAAGAGCTGTAAAACCTAAATGGGTCATATCCTAGTGAAATCAGCTGGTGAACAAATCAATCAAAAGAGTTCAGAAATATCCCCTCTGCTTCCAGGGACAACTCAGAAATGACTCCCTGATAGTTGAGGAGCCATCCCTCCACACAGCTGCCAAGCCACTGCCACCACAACATTTTCTACAAGGGCAGCCTTTGCTCATGCATATCTCAACACACTCAAAGAGAAAAGGAGGGAAATGGGCAATGACATCCTCCCTCCACAGCCTTGTCCACCCTACAGACACGTTTCCTGGCCAAGGAAAGGGCTCATTATTCCTAGACTTGGTTGTCCTCTAAAGGGCAGATCAATTGGCCAAGATTACGCCTAGAGAGTGGAAGGAATATGTGACTCAGCACCAAGCCAAGCTGCTTTTTCTCATGAAAGTTTAAAAAAGCATTCCCCAATTTCATATACCTTGAGATTCTGACTGCTGCCTACTGTTTAATGATTTTGTGAAGCTTTTATAAAATACTGAGGAAAACTAAGATGCCTCTGTCTGAAATGTCCTTGTCCATGCAAGCCTCACCAGCAGGGAGGAATTGTTTTTCTGGACAACGGTTCATAGGATGAGGACAGTTTGGCAAGAGAATCTAGCAAGTTGAGGAAGAAGAGTTTTCTGAGCACAGACACTCAGCCGTTAATTAACATTTTACTGCCATCCCTGGTGCTGTTCAAGGCCAGGGTGGATGGTGCTTTGACCAGCCTGATCTAGCAGAAGGTGTCCTTGCCCATGGCAGAAGGGTGGAAATGAGATGGTCTTGAAGGTCCCTTCCAACTAAAACCATCATGTGATTCTATGACCTGGCGTGATTAATAGGCCAGAGGCAGCTCATAGGAGCATTTCTATGTGACAGAGAAAGCAATTTGACCTGTATTATGACTAAAGCACCAAACTCACATTTTGCTGACATCAACACATGCAGTTTTCACCCCTGCATTTAATTCACAGTATCTTAGGTGCTACAAGCACAGGACTATTTGGTTGTACCAGAATTGAGCTTAAAAAGACCTGGGGTAGCAGAGAGATTGTAATGATTTTCTTGAGACTTTCTCTTCTCCATATTTCCCTTGCTTTGCTTGGTTTGTGCAAAACTTCATTCCCTGTCTCACAGCCATGGACAGAGCCAGGGAAACACATCCAAAACTTTCTGTCTGCAGATACAGGCCTGATACACTCCAGAAGGACAAAAAGAGCAATCATCTAGATGTGAACTGAGCCAATTAAATGTCTGAGCAGTGTTTCGAAAGCGAACATGGGCGGCATCAGAAATTTTCCATCAGCTGTAATAACGCCAATTACTTTGCCAGTTGCTGATTCCACTGTGATTTGTTTAGTGCAGTCATGCTTCAGCTTCTTGCCTGGGCTGATCATACTTTGTTTATGCTGACTGTTCATTTGCAGAGCTTTTGTCTCTTTTTATCCCTGGTGTTTTCTCTTTTCCTTGGGCCCATCTCAGAGTACAGAATAATCCTCTTCCCTCTACCCCTGTCAGATGAAACAAGGTATCCTGAAATGGTGACAAGTGCTACTATTGTTCCCAGCTAATTTGTAGATGCAGAGATCAACCTCTCCCTCTCCTTCTGAGTTTAGAAAGCAAAATATCCCCCCAACAAATCAAGGACTTTCTCAAGGAGTGGGCTGTTGGAATTGGATGATGATTGTGGCTCTGAAGCTGATTACTTTTTTCTCAGGGGTGGAAAGAGGGACCTTGTGCCTCTCCTTGCGATGAAGGCACGCAAGGACATGTGAGTCTCCCTGGAAAGTTAGCTGGAGTTTTTATTTAGTGTTTACTTCCAAATCCATGGAAATCTTTGGATGTCCCCATGGCTACTTTGCACAAGAGCTGTGATTCTTTTCCTGCTAATTGGGAAAGAGCTCTAATAATGGGAGTTAAAGGAATTCTTCTGACTGGCAGCTTGGATGTAAAGTGCTAAAATATCTTCCAGCTTGTTATCTTAGAAGCTGGTTTAATTCCATTTTCAGTCGGGTCTAGACTAGGGAGGGTGGAATGACATTTTCTCTGTCCTTCTTCAAGAGATGCCAAGAGGTGACTGATCTCCAAGGTGAATGTCTTTACCTCCTTTTCACCCTCCCACAGCAGCTATTGCCATCTCCAGAACCCTGCTGGTGGTGCATTTTGCACATACCAGCCTTGCTGCCATCTTTCCTAATATCCAATCTGAGCCTGCCCTGAGCACCATGAGTGCATTTTCACCAAGATGCAACAGGACTTTTGTCTGTCCAACCCTGGGGCAAGCTAAGGAGTCCCCAGAAACATGATCTGCCACATGAAGTATCGGCTTGAGATGAGGCTATCAACTCTATTCATACCCTGCTATCAGTTTCAGCTTTGCAGCTGACTAATATATGTGACACACTTTGCTGCTCACAGCCCTCCTTGTCACCAGGAATTGTAAAAGATCCTCTGGACGTGTCACAGTTCATATCAGCCACAAATAGACACAAAACAGACAAGCTGCTGGCTCGTGTCAGAGAAATGTGGCAAAGGGAGTTTGCAGGGGAAACGTTTACTAACCCTAAACTGAGAAAATTAAGGCAGACTTTGGCTCTAGGAGATGAACACACTGGGATGTGGTTCCTTTTTCCAGCAGTGTCACTGTGATGGACCTCATGCCCAGTTGCCTGGCAGTTTACAAAAACTGCAGTCAACAAAAACTGCAAAATGTGAGTGAGGCTGTAATCTCCCCTTACACAGCCCATTAAATTTTTTTGTCCACTCTCTATTCCAAGCAGCACAGCTGCCATGGACACCAGCTGCAAGTCTTGTTTTCTTTATGGGAAACTGAGACACAATGAAAATAACTTTTTCAAGTCACAAACCTACTTTGAGATACATGAGAGCATCTCTTACCTCCTCTCTCACTTGAAGGACAGCTTTGCATTCAAAGATAATTTATGTGTGAATGTTTGTGCAGGAACATGTAACTCAGTAGACACTAAGCCCATACCACATCCAGTTAACCCTCACCTAAAACAATCACACAACAGCATCATAGAATCATTAAGGCTGGAAAAGATCATTGAGTCCAACCTTTGATTGAAAACCCACATGTCAACTAAACCACAGTCTCACTCCTAGTCATTTCTTGACCTCCAGGGATGGTGTTTCCACCATCTCCCTGGGCAGCCCCTTCCAATATTTAGTAACCCTTTCTGTGGAGAATTTTTTCCTGATATGCAACCCTGGTGCAGCTTGAGGCCATTTCCTCTTGTCCTATTGCTTGTTGCCTGGGAGAAGAGATTGGCCCCCACCTGGCTACAACCTCCTTCCATGTAATTTTAGAGAGCAAGAAGGTTAAAAAATAAACCAAAATAATCCTTCAGATTTTGAAGCAACCCAAATATTTTCTTTTTCAGACGGCAGACAAATTGAATTCACTTAAGACTGAAAAGCCACTAACCTTTTTCTTTATTTTTTCTAGTCATCTGTATTCTTACAGAGTATTATTGTGGTGTCATGACATACTGATTGTGTATGTGTTGCAATATAATAACTCATCTGGAGATTTAAACTAGCAAAGGGATTATAAAACTAGAGGTTGCTCTGTTGGTATGGCTGGCTTGGTGTTTATTTTAGGGAAGGATCTATTATCTCACTGTGTTGGAGAGCTGCCCTCAGAGCAAGAACAATTCCTGCCCTTCATTTGAGGTCAAAGGCAGGTCTCTCTCCTGGTGTTTAATCTGACTTTTTTATGGGATCATATCCTGGGTTTTAGCAATATTTAATAAAAGAAATAAAGCCAAATTTGTCATCAGCCTCATTAGGGAAACTTCACTGTTGTGTTACTAAATAAAAATCTGGTGAGATCCCACTGGATACACTTTCTATCACAGCACAGGGTATTTAATGCAACCCTTATGGTGAGTACAGCAGACTTCAGTTATGTTAAACCCTTGGAGACTTTGAAGTGATTTCTTCTTTGGCCCATACCAGCAGAATATAATTTTGCTCAAAAAGAAAAGGAGAATGACAGCTGATATGACAGGAGAGAGCACAAGGTGAAGAACAGGTTGCAAGAAGATGTGCTAAATCCAGCTGAAGTCTCATTGACACGTCTGCATGTGCATATCCCCATCCACAAAATGGGAAGATTAGTAATTCTCTGTCTTGCAGAGAGCTAAGAAGCTAAATTAATTACTGTTTGTGGAGCTAATTGAGATTCCCAGATGAGTACTGTTTGGAACATTTTAATTCTTATTATTATTATTTCCATTGAGGTTTGCCTCCATGTAATTAGTTTGCTGTGTCTGCAAACAGGTATGTTCTCTCGAGCTCTTTGGAGGCATTCTTCATGGGATTGGCCCAGGCTGTGTGGCATGAGGAAGCAGTGGCCATCAAGGCTGAGCTGTCCTCCAGCTCTTCTACCTCACCCCAAACCCATGCCCATCTCCTTGTATGTCTGTGCTCTTTGGAAAGCCACATTTCCTCAAGTGAACAGAAACAGCTTAAGGAAACCAGCCTGATTAGAAATTAATACACCATTGTAAATTACTATGGTGAATTATACTTGTGTGTGTGTGTGTGTGTGTGTGTGTGTGTAGTGGATTCAAGCCTAGAGGTGGATTATATCCATTCCAGGGAGGAAAAAATGTTTTGCGACAGAGTTAAAGTGTGTCTAGGTTTGGCCATCAGTTTCTATCAGGTTGAAAATTAAATAAATTCTCACACAATGTGTACCAGTCACCTATTGTTTTAGTTTATATTGACAAGTGCTGCTTGCTTCAATAACTCCAAGTTAGCTCAATATTTTCAAAAAAGTCAATAAAAGTTGCCGTCACTGATGATTCACTTGTCAAATACCTGTCCTACTTTAAAGTAGCACAAGAGTAGTAGAACAAAAAGACATACTAAAATGGTGCCAGGTTTAAAACAAAACAACCCCTTAAGATTATGTAAGAGCTATAGGAAATATGTTGTTTTATTTATGAATGTGGAACTTTGTCTATTCATTATTTCGTGTGTCTGGGCTGGTGTGTTTTGCTTTTCTTTTCCTTTCATAAATAAGCAATAATTGACATTGAGACTGACAAAGAAAAGAGTTTTAAGGATCTTGAAACACAAGAGGCAGTTTTGCCAGAGGTTTCTTCTGAGAGAAGCTAAGTCAGTATGAGATGGAAAGGTTGGGGAAGTAGACAGAAATAATCAAGTCAACATGTCAAAAAAGGCTGTTCAACTTAGACTGGAGCTGTGCTTGTTTACCTTTCTTGTGCATAAAGCTCAGAGGAGACAGGCTCTGGGAAAATGGTTTTAAGCCAGCTGAAGTACTTTGTGGTGTTCACATCTCTTTTACAATGGGAACACAGAGGCGTAGGCATTTCTATTTACTTAACAAGTGAGTGAAACCCTCAGTCTGATACTGTGTCCAATATAATCAATTTTAGTGTTGTGATTTTTGTGTTCCTGTAATCCTGGGGCAGTCCTTCAAAATCCACATTTGCCAAGGCAAATATATTTGGCCTAAAGGGAACAGGGAGATTCCTCTTTTTTTTTTTTTTTACATCCCTGAATGAATAAGAAGCTGTACTCCATTTTTAAGGATGTGTTCATGGACTCTGAGACACCTGACTGTTTTTAGAGATCTGCCGCTACCTCTGAAAAACTGAAATAATCATTGCCATTGGTGTCTCCTTTGGCAGGAAACCTGTGGTTAGTGGGAGCAAGTTAATACAATAATTAGTTGTTTAATCTTCTCTATGTCCAGCTTGAACTTGCAAATAATAGAAACAGAGCCAGGGTGCTTTTGCTGAGTGTTTCACTGGATTTCCCCATATTATCTAATACAACACTGGAAAGAATTGGATTTTAGACCTGCATTTGCAGGATTCCCCAGTGTTGCTATCAACAACCTCTGAAACAGATCCATTCAGTTGGTCCTTTGATGTGCAATTAAACCCAGGAAAAAATATCTCTGTGCAATGTATAAATAGAAAAGAGGAGAGATAAGGATGGTGTTGAAGTTACTGGCTGACAACTTGGCATCCAAACATTAGAGGTGAATGCCACTACCACTTCTTAAGAAAAATGCTCTTTCCCAAATTCCAGCCCCCTGAGACTTAGCACTTTTTTTACCTGGCAGCTACTTTTGGTCAGTTGGAAAGAACAAAACAAAACAAACACACCAAAAAATAACAAAAAACCCCTTTGCAAAAAAATCCAAAGCCAACATAAGGTCTTTGAGGCCAACTTAATTTGTCTTACTAGCAAAAGTAAGTTTTTTGTAAGAAGAAAATATTGTCTGCTTTCATGGACAGTTTTTTCATTTGATGGTTTTTCTCTTCATCTCCATAAAAACAACATTCTTGCAGGAAGCCTTTAAGTTTACCTATTCTAATTGATGAATAATTGGCATTTGAAATACAGACCTCTTGCATGCTGTTTAAGTTGTGAGTACATGGGCTGGTCTTGGAGGGATAAGGCATCCAGGCACATTTTGATTAAACTGACATAAGCGTGACAAAATCCAGGTGGAAGCAAGAGTATTTGAATGAACTTCAGCAAGAAATTCAATTTCACTTTCTGAAAGAACCAAAAATAGCTGGTGCCAATGAAAGAAGAAAGCCATTCAAATTCAGAACAGTGAGGAATACTATGTGCAGAAAACAAGGATGACAAAGGAAGTGATTATTGCCCGACCTGCCTGAATTATGTGCACAGTCCCAGATGGATTTCCAGGTTGAAAGTATCTCTGTTGTGTTGGTCTCAAACAAGACAAGTGAGGTCTTCCAATCTTTTGAGAATCCCAGTGGCCATCTGCTGCATGACTCCCAGCTGGTTGCTCTTCAGCCTGCTGAACTGCTAAAAAATGTTTGGAAACTCAAAGCATCCTCCCTGATAATGTCAAAACAAAATCATAGAAAAATCTGTTCTTAAAAGGCCTACTCTCCTGTTTCTGGTTTGGTTTTTTGTTGTTTTGGGCTTTTTCATGTGAATGATTTTTTTGCAAAAATTTTTTAAGGAAGTTTTGCCGTGAGTGGTTTTGTGGCTGCCAGAGGAAAAACGTGTGACAACATCTGCTTGTTTAGTTTTGTGGCTTCTTAAATGTACATGAAAAAGTACGTGTCACCTTTGCAACAATAACTTGAGAAGAGGAAGTTGATGCCTCTGGTGATAGAGAATGGTGAGAGTCAGGGCTTGAGGCCGAACTCTTTTCTAGTAATACATGAGCTACAGTTTAGTATGGAGAGAGCACCAGATCTTCCAGATGCTCCTTGAGGACTCCAGGCCAGGCTATTTAATGATGCCCTGACGTCCTCCCTGAAGCAGATTATCACAGTGACACACTGACTGTTGTGCCCTGCCAGCACCCTTGGGCTTTGCTGCTGCTCCTGTGCTCATGGTGCCTCTGCTGTCCATGAGGAGAGGAGGCTGGGGCTGGCAGGAGGTTTTGCTGCGGGCCAGGGATATCCCTGGATTTTGTCTTAGATAAATAATAATCAACAGCAACAGAAAGGTGTCTATGAGAATTGTTAGATTTATTATTGGAGTGTTATTATTACTTAGCAACCTTCTCAGGTTGTCTTAGATGGGTGCAGCTCTTTGAGAAAAAAAGATTTTCCCCTTGCTGCAGGAAAGCCCTTGGTCCATGCTGCTGGAAGCAAGCCATCTCCCAGAGTGTTTATTTTGTCCCACCACGAGCTCGCCAGCTCCCTGTTGTAGTGAATTTCACTTTCTTCTACTTTTTTGAGAGGGGATAATAGTCCTTACAGGGCTTTGAAGTGCATGTAGGTGTTGGGGTCATGGATGATAATACAACTGCTACAAGGACAAAGGCAGTGAGAGTGCTAGAAAGGCATGGGTATGTGCTTTCCTAGTGAGAACTGCTGATATATATCTAGGTATTTTGTATTTTTACCACAAAATCTGTGGGAAAAAAAAAAAAAATTAACCAGAGGGTTTCCCAAATAAATGGTCCCACACTGGGATTAAATTCATTCCACAATTTTGGCTCCAAAATTAGAGAGTGGGATTCTGAGGAAAAAAAAAAATTCTTATTGAAAGGCATACATTGAGACAGATGGAGAGGAAAAGAAGGATGAAAGAGAGGAAACATAAGTGAGAAGATAAAAAGAATTGGACTTTTTTTTTTTTTTTTNACTTCCTGAGATTTTATGTAGATTTCACCCCCACAAAAATACACTCCTCCTTCAGTTCTTTTCCTAGATTCTGTCATTAGATCCAGTCTGGAATGGACATGTGACCTGCAGCAAATGACAACTTCTGTGTGAGTTGGCTCACCCTTCTGCAAACCTGGGGGTTTAATGGGTTTTGTTCATTAAACCTGCCCAGCTCCTCTCCAAGCTGGAGGTGAGGGTGGCACTACGTAGATGCCAAGTCTGGATGGAAACTGTCAGTCCTGTCTGCTCTAATGAGACTTTTCTCCTAAAGAGGACATCAGTGTGTAACCCATCTGCTACTGTCGTGTACACACAGCTTGCCATATATGCTGAAAAATATTCCTGGTGGTGGGCTCCTTCACTCAGCCTTTTTTGTCAGCAGTCCTCTGAAGGTATCAGAGTTGTGTTCCCTTAATGAATGTTGATGGTGAAATAGCTCAAGAATTTTGAAAAATAGAAGACAGTTTCTTTGCATCAATGACAGGTGTCTAATTCATGCTCCTGCCTATTACAAGGTGCTTCAGCCAGGCAAGCAGGGAAGTCATTGCCCCCACAGAACGAGCAACACGAGATGGGCTATTTGGGTATGAAATAGGTGCTGGAGTCTATCACAGCAATGGAAAGCAGCAGTCATACATCACAGTATGACATAATTTTTCATCATCCTCTGCCAGCTGAGCTGTGATTAACGTGTTAGCAGGTTTGTCAATTGTCAGATCATAAAACCGATCATTGGAGCTGCACTAAAATGTGCAAGCCTTTGAAAACAGGCCAGGCTTTCAGGCTGATCCAGCACTGAATTTGCCTGCAAGTTTTAGTTCATCACATGGAGGGAGAGGTTGTGAAAGCAGTACCCTTGTGCCTCCCATGTCCTGTCTGTCTGCCATGTGTCCATGCTGTGTCCTCATTAACATCAAGGTGTCCTGTGTGCTCCTATTCATCCAGACACTCTTCAGCTGGGGCCTCTGATGCCATCTTATCTCAACAAAGACAGAGATAGATGCACTTTGGGCTGTTCAGGTTTCCCAACCCATTCCTCAGTGTTGTTACTTTAGCACAAAACAATGACAACTGTTATGTGTAATGGGATTAGATAACTAACCACTGACAAAACAATGGCTACTTGAACTAACAAGCATGAGAAAAAGAAAGAGAGCTGAGGAGCGTGACCTAGAACAGGAGAGGAGTGAATAACAGATGCTTTTGCACAGTATTTTGCTGCTGCTTGTAATGAAAGAAAACTCAGACATTTGGAGAGTAAGCCAAGACTTGCCCTGGTCAATGGAGCCCCAAGGTGTTTGATTTACAAACAGCTAAAAATGCTGCAAAACTTTGAAAGTGTATTTACAGCCTTTTTTTCACCCTGTCTGCTTGCTGGCACATAACAGAATTACGAGGGAATGGTTTGGGTTGTTACTGTGGTTTTACTCTTTTACAGTTGTTCCATGCACCATTTTTTCCCCATTTTACGGGTCCCTAAAGATCCACAGGCCACCCCTTGAGAACCAACAGCCTGGAAAGACAAGGTGGAAAATCTGTGCTTTGGAGTACATTCATTAGAGTTCCTTGGTTCTACAGGAAAGCCAGGAGGAGGAAAATCACTGGCTTTGGGTTCTTTGCAAAAGGAGCTGTCTTGCTGTGACAACAAAGGCTTTTTTTCAAACAAAAGTAGTCAAGTCTGGAGCTGTTGTGCAGTGAGTTCACCGTGCTCACAGGGGAGAGTGTCGCGTGCTGCAAACGCACCCAGTGCCCTTCCAGGCACCGACTCTGCAGCCAACAGGCTCAGTCCAACTCTCCCAGCAAGACCAGCCCTAGAGACTTTTCCATCACTCCCCAGTGTCCCCCCAGGGAATGGGAGGCAGCAAGGTGCAAGGATGTAGCATTAGCAAGGTCACCCTTCCCCTGAGTGTTTCTTTGTTTTTTTCCAGAAGAATGGATTCATTGAAGGGAATAAACGTGTTGTTAAAACCGTCCTGCTTGGCACCGAGCGCCCCATTCCTTCTGGCAAAGCTTGGTTCTCTGCACACTTTGTGTCTACTGTGCCATGTTATCCTTTCACTTTCCATGAAAAAGTCGATCCTTGAACCAGTGAAGCGAGGTGTTTTTGGTGAGGTTGAGTTACATGGTGACCACACAGCTGAGGAATGCAGGTATTTGGAACTCCTCTGGAAAGACCCTGCTGAAAGATCTCCAGGGTGTACTGTACTAAGCATAAGCCTACCACCCCCAGGGTTTGGAAGAGAGCAAATTCCTTTCAGGATTATAGGATTAAGAAGTTGAAAAGTGATTCAAATTCTTCATTAAACAGGAAAAAAAAAAAAAAAAGAAAGAGAGACATGAGGGGAAGCTCTTCAATACATGCATCACTCGACGTGTTTTCCTTGTAATTAAAGGAAGTTATTGAAAAATATTTGAGGGGATTAAATGCTCAGAGTATATGTGCCGATCAAATAACACAAGAGTCCACATTCTTCTGAGTAATCAATGGAGTGACATGAATGGGGAGGTTCAAAAGAGCACAGTTATTGTCAAAGTGCCATTGTAGTAGTATTCACCATACTGTATGGCAGATGGACAGGCCCAAGGGTTTCCCAGCAGGGAAACCCTGCTGTAGCTGAAAAAAGCAAGGGTCTAGAACCCATATATGGGTATTTCCACAGCTGTTGTTAAAATTTCAGACAGGCTTTTCTTCTTTTTGTGCTCCCCAAGCTGAACGCGGAAAGAGACATTTCTAATTTCTTAGTTCCCAGTTTGAGGAAGGCTTCTTTTGGACTGAAACTATGTTTCTCTTTTATTCAAGGAAACAAGACATGTCCACAGACTATGTGGATGAGAAGGGTGTTCAAGGACTGAGCACAGGGCATAAGAAATAGAAGGTGCCTCTGTAGTAAACAGGGAATTGTACTTACCATTATTCTTTCTTCTGTCTTCTGACAGCTTAATTGTTAGTGGTCATTATTTAGCCATTAATTAAGAGGTCATTATGTCCCAGACACCTGGTGTCTAGAATAGCCAATGCAGTTTGTACACAGCACCATGACCACTGTCATGTTCTGTGAGTGTTTGACAGAAATGTTTCTCTATCCAGAGATCTTTTCTTTATTCTGACTTTTCCTCTGGGTGGTTCAGTGCTGAAATGGGCACAAACATAAGTGGGATTAGAGAAAATAGAGATTCAAAGGATGTTTGAAGACCATGAGGATATATGATCCTTTGTCATGTTGCAGCAAAATGCAAGGAATAAAATTTCCCTGAATTACCAGTTCCTGTTTCCAATGCTTTTGGAGAAGGAAGCATCTGACTTTAGATAGAATTTGGCCCCAAAGCTGTACTTTCACCTTTGTTCCTGCTCTGCCATTGCAGCCTATGGTAAAAACACCTCACCTTTTTAGCTTCCTTTGGATTCTATAAATTAGAAGATTAATGGCATGCCCTTCAATTCCTGGATTTAATTAAAAGTTCTTTGAGAACTCAATATGAAAGATGCCATATAACTGTATAGAGAAAAATACTATTTATTCCTCTCCTCTTCTCAAGTCTCCTTTTCTCTGCTCTCCTCCCTCAAACTCATCTGTCTGGTTTACTTCTGTGCAGGTCCAGCAATGCTGAGTCTTTCAGCATCCTGCACCAACATGCAACTCTTCTTACCTTTTACTTGTTCCCTTAAATGTCTCATCTATATTTCCTCCACCTCAGTTTAATTACATAATTTCTTGGGCTGCCCACAGCAAACAGTCCCACGTTAGTTCCTTTCTCTGTGCTTTGGCCACTTATATTAAATCAGCCTGGAATCTGATCCAGTCAGGAAATGAATCAATTTCAAACATCCCATTATCCTCATGCTTTTGCTTTGCCAGAAACGTCCAAATCAGCATGACTGTTTCTTAGCCAGTCACTTCAATCCTTTTTAGGCACTTAAAAGTAAACTTTCTTAGAGAGAGACTTAGAGCACTGAGTACCCAAATTGAAGTTAATAGATGCTCCTGAGAGCAAGTCCTGTTTATTTTGGCATCTCTCTGTACAAATAAAAGTCTGATTATAGGTATCTGCATAAGAAAGTGAAGACAGAAGGACTGCAGGTTTTTTTTTTTCTTTTTTCAAATATTTTTCTTTTATTTTAAACTACTTGGGCAAATCAGCCATACATCTTCTCACTTCCTCCTTCTGAAAGCTAACCAGATGGCATATGCCAGCATCAAAATTTCCTACTGATGGTTTGTTTATCATTCAGTCACCTAGAGCATGTAGTGGAATGTTTGAGTTGACCCTCATGTATGGTATTTGTTAATAACCTAAAGCATGATTTGACCAAGTTGCCATTTAAAAAATTCACAGTCCAGTTGACTTTATGTGGTGCCACACAGTATCAGTAGGTGCTGTAATTCAGCAAAACTGAGTACAAAATGGGCTTTGGAATCCTGTGTCTCATGCCCTAAGGGGTAAATGGAGTGGGTATTTTTCTAACCTTACAATTGTGGTTAATAAAATAATGGATGAGGAATGGATGAAAGAAGTTTTTTAAATTTCTTTTATTTATTTTCTTTTAGCTTCACAGATGTGCTTAAGCAAACATAATCTCCTGATCCTGCAAATGGCAGTTCCCTTGGCAAAATGGTTTGGGAAGGCTTTGGATAACTTTAGTTAAAAAGCACACTTGCAAAAAATAAGCTGTCAGAGAGTAAATATTTAACTTTTTCATTTGTTTTCTTCTTTTTGTGGAATGAACATGACAAACCTTATTCATAGCTACTAATGTTCTAGTAAATGTCAACATAGTTATAGTTGGAAAGGAAATTACCCGGACTATCATGATTTCACATCCTTTTAGTAATTCCTTCTCTGGACAAATTGTTTGTACATGACGACAGACACCAAAACAGATTAACCTGCCAGCCAGCTCATAGTGACACACAATTAAATGCAAATTTTGGAGCTCAATATAAGAAAAATTACCCATGGAAAATAACCATCACAATGAGAAAAACAGAATAAACCCACTGAACAGAAGTTCAAAACAGCATAAGTTACAATAAAAAGGCAAAGGTTTAACAGATTAAACCAAGATGGTTGCTGGAGACTGGTTGTCTTGGGACATTTTAGGAGAGTTTTGTAGGATATGTGATTTATTTAAACTTTACTAGACTTGAATGAGGCTGTTCTGTCCCTCTGCCCCACTCAGGTGAGACCTCACCTGCAGAGCTGCCTCCAGCCCTGGGGTCCCCAACACAGGAAGGAGGTGGAGCTGCTGGAGCCAGTCCAGAGGAGGCCGAGTGATCAGAGGCATGAGCAGCTCTGCCGTGGGGAAAGGCTGGGAGAATTGGGATTGCTCAGCCTGCAGAAGAGAAGACTTTGGTGTGATCCAATTGCAGCCTTCCAGCTGCTGGAAGGAGCCAGCAACAAAGTAGAGGGACAATTTAAAGGAGCCTGGGGTGACAGGACAAGGGGAGGTGTCTTTACATTGACAGAAAGTGGATTGAGATTAGATAAGAGGAAAATATTCCTAGATGTGAGAATGGTGAGGAGCTCACATGGTTTGCCCAGAGAAGCTGTGGATGTCCATCCCTGTAAGTGTCCAAAGCCAGGCTGGATGGGGATTGAAGCATCCTGGGACAGTGGAAGGTGTCCCAGCCCATGGCATGGGGTAGAGCTGGATGAACTTTAAGGTTCCTCCCAACCCAAACCATTCTGTGACTTTGCGATTCTGTGATGCAGGGCTATTGTGGTGTGTAATCTACAAGTGGTAAGGACAGATGAAATCTCTCTCTCTCTTACTTTTTGGATCTGTGATTCACAGAGAGACTTGTTGCAGTTTTCTTTCAGTCTCAGCTTGGCCCACACAAACTGGGGTCCTGCTGAATGTTGTCCTATATCTTGCAAGCATGGGCACTATAGAAAAAGCACATGCTTTGCAAGCCAGGCATCTCTTTTTCACTGTTTTTAGCACAGGAATGAGGCAGTGGTGAATTAAGCCAGGTGTAAAGTGTATGTGAAAACCATTAGGCAAAGACTGCTTTAAACAATGAGACTTATCATGATAATAAGTGTTAAACTTGGTAGTCAGTAATAACAGGGTCAGCGCCTTGGAGAGCAGCTCATTGCAGAGTGTCAAGAAAAGGGAAAGTGATTAACTTGAGTTTCCAAGGGAAAATGAGCAGTCCACAAGTTCAGTGTTGGATTGTAGTCATGTTAAGAGTCTTTGACTCTCTTCCCTTCAGCAGTGGGATCAAACTCCCTGCTTGGGTATGTGCCTTCCCAGTTGCTAAATCCATTTACGCTGGGATTTGCTGGAACACAGAGGAAACTCAGTGATCTGAGCAGGCAAGAAACCCAGGATGTCCTGAGTTCTCGTGCTAAGGCTTGGCAAAAAAATTGGCTCCTGCCATTTCCTCTTCTCCCTGCAAAGAGTTTAATTCAGTAATTATTCTAAGAAACAAGATCTCTGCATGCTTGGCGAGAGGCCAGAGATTCATCCAAACTTGTGGGCTTACTTCACTGATGTTCAAGCCAATTGGTGCACTCAGGCTGCACAATGAGTTGCAGATGTAGTGATCTCATGTACTTCATTGGTGAAAAGCACAGAAATGTTTACCCTGTAGTTGAATGTAAATGTAAAAAGATGCTTGCCTGAGACTGCAATCTGAACATCCCAAAACGGCATCACACCAATCCTCTCCCAATTTAATCCTTTTCTTTGTTGCCTCATCTCTCCCATCTGTGAAATGGAAACAATTCCACTTCACTTTGTCCTGCTTTGCCCCGAGGAACTGGAATGAGCTAGACCTTTCAAAAGGACTTTGAAGACAGATTATTGTTTTTCATTACTGTGTGCAACACTTCTCACCATGAAGTGATATTTCAGAAAAAAGGTACAATTCTGTTCTGCCAAGAAAGTAATGCTAACCTTCCACCAAAAACATCGATGCTTTCTTAGATGAAAATCAGCTGTGTTTGACAGAGTGATCTGTAAACTTTGCCAATGCTGTGTGGTTCTGCAGGTCAAGCCTGGACCTGGTGTACTTTATTTATTCCCTTACTTTCTGGGGGGGATTTTGTGTTGTGACTTTGACCTGGGACGTTTCCTTTCTTCAGGAGGATTAAGCTTCAGTTGTTTTTTCTGCTAGCAATGAGTATCACTTGCAGACTAAGAAATATGATTTCCTTCTTTTAAAATGGGTCAGACCCTTTTGGTGTTTTAACCACAAACAATGGAGTTCAGAGAAAAATCCAGAGGCATACGGACTTGGGAGCCTTTGTGGCTTCAGATGTGAAACAGGCCTTTCTAATGTGTTCAGTTCCTTGTCAGTTGTGAAAGAAATGTCTAAAGTTTCATAACATCATATCAGTTGTGCAAGCAGCTTGTCCTTTTAAAGTAGGTGCTTAAATCTGCACTTGGTTTTAGTAAAGCTTAGTCTATTTTTATGCCTGAAGAAGTTTCATTTTCTAGGGCCTGTGGAAGGAAGGTAAAGAATTAATTTAAGGGATTTTTTTTTTAGATAGGACACATAACTCCATTTCAAATGTCTGTGTCTCATTCAGGGCAATTAAGGATTTCATGTCATTTGATATTCTCTTTGAGAAGCACAGGAATTGGTTACGAGTTTCTACCCTTGTTAGATTTAAACTCTATTTCGTTTTAACCCTGGGGAATTAGTCTGGGTTGAAGTGCATGCATGCATGAATTAAATCACAGCAACATTGCTGTGTCTCTCTTTAGTGCAGAGCTCTCAAAGTTCCTTTCTCAGACCTTCCCTGTGATATGGGCACAGTAGCTATGTCATTTCCAGAAGTGCAGAATCCATGTGCAATAAAACACATGTCTTCCTTTCTTCTTCTGCAAGGGCTGTTACCTTGGGCAGGCTTCTATCTCCACTACCTCCACAACCTCCAGCTTGATGTGCTTTGTTTATAGCTCAAGCAGAGGGGTGCAAGTGAGGCTGTTGCTTAATAAAGGACGTTTTTAGCTGGTTGAGCAGGAGTAATTCCTGTTTAAATGCTTGCGATCCCATTGATTTAATCTGGCACAGTTTCAGCAGGCTAGACGGGTGAATGTCTGCTGCTCAGAGTCATCAGTGGCCTTAGGGCTTTCTCCAGTGAGGTGTGAGATGTGGATTTGGGAGACAAAGAGCTTCAACTCTGGCTCATCTGTGCAATCCAGCCTTGTGTAAGAGGAGAGGCTTGCAAGGGAACATCCATCCCTGTGTTTGCAAAGGGGACAACCTTGCTCAGTTCTCCAAATGAAAGGCTGAGATCCTCATGTTTGGGCTGCGTCCATCCTGAGCACTGCAGCTTTGCATCAGCTATTTTTTTATAGCACCTTCATATGCCACAGGCATAAGAAAAAACACATAACAGCTTAGGAGAGGGTGAACAACTCTGCAGAGCTCAGAACTGGATTTAATTAACATCACACTCTCGTTGCTGGTAAGGGCACTAATGGCCCAGCTCGAGTCCTTCAGCCCATTACATGACAGAGCTGGCTGCTAAAATCTGGAGAGATGAACAGCATGACAGCCGTGGTAGGTCACCTCCTGCGGAAGGGATAACAAAATATTTGTGTATCTCAGGCAGATGGAGAGATAAGCAGCAGAAGCACATGGGGAGGCAGGTAGGTTTGTAATTACCCGGAGAGGCAGCTCACCTTCACAGACCAGCAGAGCTGGCTTAATGTGGCAACAGCAGCTATTGCACCAGTTGAAGGAACAGCAAAGCTGCCATGGCAACGTCTTCTCCTCAGGGGATCACAGGCGGAATTCTGGCCAAGCCAGACCAAATTTCTCTTGTGCTTTCCACTGGAAAAGTGCCCCTCCAGCTGGCTACAAAAGACAAAATCCAGCCCACAAGCTGAAACAGAGTAAATATTAGTCAAACTGTTACAACTCTCGAGATCTTGCGAACAGTAGGAGCAGCTGTCAAGTTGGGAGACTCTTCCTCCAGTGCGTGGCATAGCCCAGCCACAGTGTGTCAAGGATGCTGATGAAGGGACTGGCTGAAACCACAACGTCAGGGAGTGGCTCGAGTGTTCCAGTCCAAAATCAGTTCCAACCCAGGTGACTCAGGATGAGAAGAGCCACAGAGCACCATAGATGGACAATTTCGCTACAGCTTTCTGCCTGGTGAAGGCCTTTTCTACCATGCAGTCCACGAAACACCATAGGAAAAAAGTTCATCAGCTTCCTTGGTGGAATTACAAAGAGTGCAGAAAAAGGCTTTGAACTTCTTTTTCCCCTCGAAGTTGATGGTCAGACTTTTTTTTAATGAAGCCATCATGCACTGCTCAGTTTCATGGGTTCCCCCCTTTCTTTAAAACAGCTGAGTCTGTTTTCATTAATCATTAATTGCTCTGCCTGGAAAAGAGACCTTCAGTGTGGACACTCATAGAAGAACACAGCAGAAAAAGGAAGTGATCTTTCCTCTTGTTTAAGGCTGCCTCTCAAGGAACTGCAGATATTGATTGATGCTTCTCATGTTTCAGATATTCTCTGTGATAGGAAAAAAGTCATATTCCCCTAAAGTGTCAGTTGTATTACATATCAGAAAATATATCTCTTTAATGAACTCAAAGCATCCTTCCTTTTTTTTTTTTTTTGAAGTGTCTCTTTCTATGTTGTCATATAAAAATAGATAGATGATATGCATCACACATTTTTTTTTCTCCTAATGTGATTGATTGAGTTATGGCAGTAAAAATTTTTCTTTTCAATTCACACAATAAAAGATATCACAGCTGTAGACACAGGGTAACATACTGGATTGCTCTACCTTAAGTGATTGTTTCTCATGTATCCATAAACAGAAGTAAATATGGTAGTCATGGCTGTCAGTGATCCTCTGTTTCAACAAGATGGCCATAATTAAGCAATGTATAAACATAATTGAGAAAATGAATATCTCTGAATATCCCTGGAAGTTTTAAATCCTTCAAATTGCAATTATTTAGCTTGTGGCTAATTTTATAGAAGAGGTAAAAGAAAGATATGAGTGTTTTATATGGATCTTAATCTTGAAAACCGCGTCTCCAAAGATCAGGCTGCTTTTTTAAAAAATTGGGAATAAGTTACTAATGACTTTGCTAATCAATATGCAGTGTAAAGTATCACTCATTTCTTGAATAAAATTAAATGTTCTTAAGTTTTACTTATATAGATTTTAAGTCAGAAATTGCAGAAATATTATTAATCTTTTTCCAAGAAAAACTAGCTTTGAACCAAGGCAAAAATGGGCTGTAAGTATTTGGGAAATATTATAAAGAATTATTGATTTAAGGAACCAGAGCAACAACTGGAAGAAAAAGCAGACAGTACTTCTGGAGATTCTGGGAGTCTGTATAATTTCAAAAGAGAAGCTTCTACTGTGTTAGCACTGATTTCTTTATTCACCTTCAGAGACCACAATATATTTTTTTAAAATTGTGGAGACAAACGACCCCATACCTCAGATGTCTCATTCGAGTAATGGCTGTAAAGATACATTTGTACTTTGTGTTGTCCTTTGAGATTCTTTGGAAAATATGCTACATGAAGATTAAATATTCTTCTAGCATATATATATGGGGCGTGGAATAGGGAATGGATGCCCACATTGCTGTGGAGCTGAGAGGACAGGAATAATTTAGCAAAGGGAAAAAAAAAAAGAGATCCAGAATTCTGGGCAAAAAGTCATTGTATGTGATGGATGAAGGTTTATCTGCTCTTTATAGTGACAGATAAGTAATGAGGTTGAACTGCTGCGATATTGTCTGGAAATAGAATAGATGACATTTTTAATAGGCTCAAATTGACTCTTAATAGTTCAGACCATCTGCTGAAGCTGTGGAATAATAAAACTAGTGCTTTTATTATGACCTTCTAAAGCACTAAATACTCAGGGAAAATATGTGGACATTTCTAAATGTATGTTTTGGTTGGACAGTTTGGATAAAAGTATTTTGCAGTAGGTTTGAGGGCCAGGCTCTGTCCTGGTTGTTATAAAAGCAAACCCAGTGAGATTCCAACTCTGCTTGCAGGTGCTTAACAACTTCATCGTCCATTAAAGCCCTTTCCTTAAAAGCTAAATTTGCTAAAGTACATATAAGAAAAAATACAATATTAATACAAATACTAAAACTAATACTAAAGGTGATGATGATGATAATAATAATGCAATTACAAATAGCAATGGTAGTAATAATAGAATATGACTGATCAAAGTACTTATATCAATATATTATCCAAATGATGGGTGGGGACCATTTATAACAGTTTTGTTGGCTCTGGACAGGCACAGTGATAACAAAATCTGTTTTAAGGCCAAGTTCTTCAGGAGAAATATTCAGTTTGAAGCAGGAAAAACAATGCACACACATGACAATAAATATGACTTGAAGAGAGTTCTGTAAGGCAGAGACAACAGAACTGAAGATGAGGAGAGATGTTTATACTTTGAGATATCTCCTGCTCATATCCATTATGAAATAGCTTAAAATTGGCAGGAACCTTGTTGTTACTAGGTGTATTTGGAAGCTGATCATAGAAACATTATCATCATGATATGATTAGCTTTATCTAGCATCTATATATAGCTGTGGGAGCTTTTTATATAGAGATGTTTTCAATGATATTCTTTCACTTTGGCTGTGTTAGATGGAGCTCGAGATAATAAAAACCCAGACTATCCTTTCTATTATGGTGGTGCAATGTGCACTGTCATCCATGACAGTGTAAATAATAGCAATTAAATAAAGAGAATAAACACTTGTGCCAAATGGCTATTTCTAGCTTGTTTAATGTTCATACAATCCTATTTTTTTTTTTTAAGTGATTTGAGTAACTGCCCTCCTCGCTGTCCAGGGATTTGTTTAAGGTTTGGTGTTATTACTGATTCGGAGATAAATTTAAGTGAACTCTATCCAAAACAATTTCAGATGATGATTAAAACTGGTTGGCAATATATATTATAATTTATGTAAAAATATATATTGTAATGCCATGGAGACCACATCAGATACCTTTTCTTTTGGAGGTAATATAAAGAGAGCAAAAATTGCTTCTTAGATATTGGAAATCAAGATAAAATTTCTCCAATAAGTTCATGTCCTCTTGCAGTAGAAGAGAGACAAGGGGTGACTAAAGGTGTTAAAGTGTTAATTGAAATCCAGAGCTTAAAAGACATTGTTAAAGTTCAGGTAAGAGGACATCTGCTCCCACTTACTGTCCAGACCTGAGTCAGTTACTTGCCTTCTCTTCCCTCTAGTTTCTCTACTTCTGAAGGGTTTGTGGCAATATTTATTTTAAAAGATACTGAGACAATAATTTTTTAATATTTGCAGTCTTCTTTTAGGTCCCTGGGAAGTTGGGGCATGCAAAGACATTGGTCCTAGTTGAGCATAAAGATGAAGCAATGCTTCTGCTAAGTGGGTAGAAGTTTGTAAAAGAGTCTTAAATTTTGAAAGGGAAAAAAGACTGGACCACTCGGCCTTCAGCACTGGCAATCTGAAACTGCATCTGCACTTCCAGAGAGAAAATACAGCCATCTCTTCAACACAGCAAAGAGAAACAAAATAATAACCAGGGGCAAATTGGAACCAGTAGTGTTTTTCCCATTGATAGTGGTTAATCACCAAAAGAAGGGGCCAGTAGAAGTGAAGAATTCTCCATCTTTTCATGTCCTCAAGATTGAAGGCCTCCCTAGAGGAAATGTATTAGACAAAAAATATTGGGTTCAACAAAAGAGGAGCTGGGTAAAAATTAAAACTATATGACATATAAAAGATGGATGATCTGCTAGTAGCTCTACATGTGTGATTCATTTCACACCACTTTAAATATCTGAAGTTAGATGCCTAAGTTTGAACTGGTCACCCTGGGCTCCCTTTTTAGTCAACAGTAAGAAATAGTTATCTCCAGGGAGCAATCCATTTGACCTGCCTTGGATGCTTGTTTGGGTGGGATGCAAATTATCCTCTGGGGTACCTGTTTCTCCTCATTGACTATCAAGGAAGCCTATGGTAGTTTACTCACATCCCAGCATCTCATTTTCAGATGCCCAAGGAAAGATATGTCTGTCTGTGGGACACTTAGGGGTTTTGGAACAGCAGCCCTTAATTTCTAGGGCAGAGACCTGTTTTGTGGCAGTAGTTGCCTTGCGTCTTTTATGAGTCAGCTGCTGGGTGAGTTGTATTCCTGTGTTGTTGAAGCAGTCTGTGCTTGGAAAGGAGCACCTAGGAACATTCCTCTCATTTCTTTGGGGGCAGAGATGTAGGTAAGGGTGGGCCAAATGCTGTTGTTACTCTGGCATAAAATCCCAGCAGTCTCACAGATTTTAGTGGAATTACCATGCTTTACATTTTAAGAATAAAAGCAGAAATTAGCCGTTTAGGAAGGACTAATCCAACTGCCACAGCAATTTGGTTCTTTCTGTTCATCACATTATAAAGGGCAGCTCTGGAAAGAATGAGACTATCACAGAGCATTTTAAAAGCAAAGACTCTTGGGAAAATCCTTGTTGAGCATGTGGATACAGTGTTAAGAACACTTTCATCTTTCATTTCTTCCTGTCCTGTAGCCTTCCTGGCGCTGCTCCAAATTCACTTCATCACTTGGTGTTGCTTGGTTTAGACCTGTGCCCTCTTGTGTATCCTGCTAATAGTGGATTCCTGTGTTGTGTATCCAAATTCCTCAAGTCTAGCCCTGTCACTCAAGATGATGAACCTGTCATCACTCTGTAGGTGTGCTCCGAGCTGCTCAGAGCTACGCTCAGCCCACATCTGAGGAGAGCAACTGCAGTGCTCAACACAGGGGCTTAGCCATCCTAAACACCCTCCCTTACCATGGGAAGGAGGGAGTGCCTTTGGCAGGCTCCACAGCTCAGGGAAGTCTGTTCTCTTTATGTGGATTGTGGGGAGGAGATGTGTCCTAGATTCTCCAGCCATGCCTGCAGTGCAAGAAAGATTCAGATGTTGGTGTTGGCTTATCTTGGATCATGCATTAGCTAGGAAGCTTTGCAGAGCATCAGTGAGTAGACAGATTCCTGAGGCAGAGGGATTTTATCACTCTTTATATAATTGCAGAGAAGTCAAGTATGGCCATACAGCAAGCCTTGGTCCCTGCCAGTTGTCCCTGTTACCAGTCAGATCTGTTTTCCTGGTCTGTTTTCTTCCTGGATAGTTATCCTTAAGTGCCCACCAGCTTCTGCTGTCCAGCTAAGCAATGGCAGAGTGAGCCTGGCATATCTAGTGGTTTGGATTAATCCATGTTTCAGGATCTCTGTGAAGCAGAGGGGCTGTGTGGACATGTGTGGCTGCAGACGCCATGCCCAGATTGGGTCTCTGCACCGCCGATCCCAAAGACAGCAACATGCTGTCTCCATCTCTGTGCACTCACAGCCTGATGTGCAGAGCAGGGATGGTGTGACCAGATGGCATGAGAAGGAGCGGGACTGTCACCACCAGGCAGCTCTTTTCTGAATGCTGGCCCATGCCATTTGTAGGTTCCCATGATCCTGTACCACAGGCTGTTCAGCCCTTCCCGTGCCGCAGAGAAATCCAACCCCTTCCCATTATGGGGGGAGTGACACTCCTGCCACATCCAGCTATTTCTGACATTGTGCTGTGTGCACTGCCTCAGCCCCTGCTGAGTTTTCTGCCTGCTGCACCAGCACCCCCAGGGTTACACCCTTGTTAATGTGGTGGTTGAGGTGAGTGCTAACCTGCTGCTTCTGTCAGAGGCACAGACCTTGTGAGGGGTTTTCTGTGCGAAGGTTGCCTGGGGGGAATTCAGTGTACACTGACCTCAGCCACAGGTGCAGAGGAAACTTTTCGCTTTTGGAACTCATGCATGCTTTCAGCTTGTAAAAATTCATTGTCCCATTAAGAAGTGACCCCTTAGTGCAGTTTTCTCTTCTTTCTGACACACTCCTGCTGATACCAACAGGAGCTGCACTGGCACCACAGGTACACAGAGTTCCTGGGGAGTCTCTCCAGCAGGAAATAAATAGTTATGGCTGTTTATTTCTTATTCACAGGATGACCTGTGAAACCTTTGTTCTGAAAAAGCATGTGTTTTTCTCAGTTTGCCAAATCTTACTGTGGTCTAATAGATTGTGGGCAGTGCAGAAATCTCTTTATAACTGAAAATGCTAAAATGTAAAGGTTTCTTTTCTGGGTTTTTTTTTGTTGTTTTCCCTAAAAAGTCTTGATTTTTTTTGGTTTTTTTATTTGTTTTTAAACTGGGATCGTTCATGTTTCTAGTCACTGAGATTGTACCCTTCTTTCTACAAAAGGGAAAATTGCAAAAAAGTTGATGAGATCCATTAGGTGGCTTGAGGATATGAAAAATCAATACATTCAAGGAGCAGTTCAAAAAGCTGAATCATAGAATCACTGGATTGTTTAGGTTGACCCTTAAGATCATCGAGTTCAACCACAAAACTAACACTGCCAGGTCCCTCAGACCCACATCTGCACGTGCTGGAGGTACCAACATCCTCATGGAGATGTGCTCAGACTTCCTCACCACTTCAGCTCCCCTCTCATTGCTCAGTGCTTCTCTGACTCAGAAACATCATCCCTACCTTGAGGAACCTCTTCTAAGAGGTAATAATAGCCTCTATCCCACAATGATGCATCTGCCTGGGAACTGCAGAGGCCTCTCTGGAGATACAGAACATTTTCCATAGTCTTGGAGATGCTTAACACTGTCTCAAAGTTCTCAGCTGACTGCCTTAGGTCCAGGGCCTCTGCTGCACCTGGGAGACAGAGCTGTGGCAGTGTCAGAGAATTTTTATTTCACCATTAAATGAATGGGTTCATACTCAGAAATTTAGTGTTTATTATAAGCATGTGAGGACCTAGGCCTTTTTGTGTTATTGATTATGAGAGCTTGAATGTGATAACTGGCCTTCGTCCACTCAGGAAAGCTTCCTAGATACCAATTCTGAGTAAATGAGCTGTTGTTTTTTAACTCTTGAGGTTTATTAAACATTAGATCACAGGAACTATTACACTAGTCAAAGTCTTATAATTGTCTTATTACACATTTCCAGTTACTGACTGTAGCCAACACCAGATGCTTCAAATGAGTGCATGCAAGAAACCACATAGGAGACAATAATAATAAATATAATTTGATCATATGAAAAATAGGTTTTATCCACTGTCTGTGTTCAGTGTTTGGCTTATACCCTGAGACATGACAATTTATATTTTATTAGACATACACATTTTAAAGTGACAGCAGTTTTCAAAAGAAGGGGTTGGAATTTGGGAGGTCTGAAGGAGATTTCGGCATTATCCCCTCACAAGAAGATTGATACAAACCAAATGACAAATTTGTCATCAAGTGTCATCATTTGATGACAAATGTGTCATCATTTTCATAATTTCCAAAAACACCTCCATTTCCAACACTAAATACCACCAAAGACCTTAACACTGGTGAGGTTCCTGAGATCTAGGAACTAAAACTGTTACAAAAGGGCAAGGGAAGGTTACATGAAAAGTCAGATTTGTATCTTAAGCAGGAGCAATTATTAAAATAAGTGATTATGATAGAGAGAAGTTAAACCAATGCAAGGGAACACAATGTGCTGTTGTCTTTTTTGGATTGTGTACTCCAGGCACTTGGCAGTGCTTGTGTGTGAACTGATGGGTGTGCAATCAATTTGGCTGTTTTCCCCATGCAGTCCCTTCGGTGCAAACCCTCCTCTTATTTGCATGGATTCTTCAGTCAGTGCAGAGAGATGTGCACTAAAAACAAGACAAAAATTCCCCAGGCAGCCACTTCAGATCATACTATTCTCTGTTATTATTTTGAAAAGAGGAATGCAGAAGTACAAACGGAAAGTCCTTGTTATGTTCATCTTCCTTCAGATGACTCAAGAAGCTCCTTTTGTCCTTCATTTGCAAAGAGCAAGTTAGGAAATGAATGACATCTGAAGGCAAGAGCTGGGTTGCTCACCCCAGATTTCCTCTGAAGGTCACCTTGCATTTCTCTGTGGTTCAGAGATGTTTTTATTATTCCCCTTTTAACCTTAGGGACTTTTTTTTTATTATTCTTTTTATTTTTTCTTTCTTCTTACCCCTTCCTCCCTGCCCCCCCCTTAAGCTAAACGACAAGTTATGAAACTTTGTGGTTTTCTTGTTCTTAATGTGAGTATTGAAAAATTATAATCTGCCGAGCGCATGTGACGGAGCGCTCCCTCCTCCTGCTCCCAGCTCCCTCCCCGTCAGCTGCTGTGGCTCTTCATCGTGTTTAACCGCTCCCAGCTTTCAGAATATATTGGTTTCCGTTCTCAGACCTTCTTTGTCTCCTCTTGCAGCTGTTTGTTTTGCAGCGTGGTCAGTGTTTGCGGGGTAGATCAAACCCCACTTCTAAACTCTCGTCTCCTCTCTTCCCCCTCCGCGCTCTGCAAAGGTCACGGAGCTGCCAGAGGGTCTGTGCTCACACCAGGAGGTACCCCTGGGGAGAAAGGGAAACCATTAATAAAGGGCAAGTGGAGCAGACTGCAGAGTGGCAGCAGGCTCTGGTGCTTCCCCCAGTCAGAGGGCAGGAGATTCAAACGGAGCCTTGAAGATCTTTTGGCATGTATTTAGGGAGGTGGTGGATAAATGGTGTGACATGATCAAAAGCACTCATTCGAAATGGGAAGGCACCAAGCGAGGCTTCAAGCCACTCTGTTTGGTTTGGGATTCCTTTTGCCTGATTTTAATGAGCAGGTATCCAGTTTGAGGGAGACAAACAGTCTTTCCATAAAGTCAGTAGTATCAAATTTCTGCTGTGAATCATGACTCAGGTACCACATGTGAGGGGATACCCACAGTCTTCTGTAGTGGTACACCATAAGAGTAATATTTGTCTGTATATCACAGAATCATTTAGGTTGGGGAAAAAAACCCAAGATCATTGAGTTCGACCTTCAAATCCTATTCTGGTTAGGAACTGCAAGTTCAAAATATAAATAAACTTCTATGAAGTAAGATTTTGCATGACAATAGTCCTAGATGGTCAAAAACAAGTTTAAGAGCCCAGGCGAAGCACAAAGTGTAGGCAAGCCTTAATTTAGAGTTTCCCAGATTAGATTTCTTCCCACTCCTGCATAGTGTGTGCACCTAGAGAAAGGACACGGCGCAGCAGCTGCCAGGGTAGTATCAAATAGAAAATGCTTCTGTGCCAGCATGGCTTGAATGCACTTTCCCTTGGAATATTCCATTGTAAATGCAACAACTCCTACAGAATACACTGGTGGAGAGTTAAATATCTGTTTCCTATACATATTAGTTTCTGCATGAAACACAAGTGACTTTGTAGGTTTATTTTTTCTTCCTTTCCTGTGGAAACTCCTGAGTGGAAGTGGGCATTGTGCACTGCATTTCAGGTGAGAAATGTGCTCATAGTCCTCCTTTGAAATTACAGTTACTAAATATCCCTTATAATTATTTATAAATTTAATTTGAAGTATTGCTGGAGTGTTCTTCCATTTTAAGAATGGTTTCTAAATGGTGTCTAGCAGTTTACACTCCAAGACAGGAAATTTATATATGGAACAAAGCAGTAAGTGCTTCTTGTAGTTTATAAGGTGCTACAAACTCTAATAAAAGTAGAAGAGAATTGTTAAATATTCATTATACTATTACAACCCTCCTGGTTAATGGCAAAAGGCACCAAAATTATTTCATTCAGTAGTGTTTTGGATTTATGCCTGCAGTCTATTGTTTCAATAATATCAAAAGCTGTGTAGCAACTCTGGTACATCAGCACTAATAACCCAATATTATAAATCTTTACAGGAAATAAAGAAATGTAAGTCCATATATGCTCATTTCAGGCCCTTATAGGATTTAAAAAAAAATAATAAAAGGAAGAAAGCAGATAGAAGTTAAGAGGGAGTATAACACCATAGATATTTATAAAATACTGCCTCTCTTGGCCTTGGTCTATAGTTTCCACTTTCAGGCAGTACTGCTCCCTTCTGAATGTTTTATATTCTATATGATCTACAATAAAGAGTTGTGCTATCAAAAACATGACACTATGCATGCCAAGAGTCCAGGTACTCCCATTAGAATAAGTGTGACAGCAAAAGACATTAAATATGGGTAGCTGATGAACTGGCTAGACCCCTTGAATATTCCTATA
>VZTB01018170.1:164747-183720 GCA_013397245.1 Thryothorus ludovicianus
TTTTTTTTTTTTTTTTTTTTTTTTTTTTTTTTTTTTTTTTTTTTTAAGCTTCTTTAACAAGAAAATGGGATCAGGCACTTTGAAAGCCCTGATGTTTATTCCGGGAGAAATCCATCCAAGACAAGTGAACCAGTCAACACCTACTTCTCAATAAACAACTGTCAGGGTTTTGAGTAAATGAGGGCTGTGTGTGTGGGTGTGTGTGTCTGTTGGTTATTTAATTGCTCCATGAGTCTCCCAGTATCCCTAGTAACCTCCGTGTTTTCGTTTGAGTTACACCAAAGCTCTGCAGAGACATTCCCCAAACCGTTGTTACTCCCAAGGCAGGATTGTTAGAAAGCAGCCTGGCTCTGTTTGCTGCTCGTGTNGTTTGCTGCTCGTGTTACTGCAGCGTGGGCAGGAAATTTAAACAGGCACCTATGACCCTTCCTGTGTGCTGCAGAAAGGATTTTGTGCTGCTCTGATGCTTCTGAGGCTCCCTCGCTAACACCTGTGTTAAGCCTTGCTCTCCTGAATGGGACACATTATAAATCTTTACTATCAGGATAAATTGGTTTGGAAGGGAAAAAAATAAAGCTCTTTTTTTCAGTTCACTGGGAAAAAAAAAAAAAAGGCCCTGTTACATTAGCTCTTGCTGCTTGCCCAACAAACAAGCTGGCGTAGCACACACTTGAGGTAAACTTTGCATCTTGCCTACTGCTTACCCAGCCTGCCAGCAGGGGAGAGATTTCTCATCTGTATCCTGAGGTTGTTGCCCTAATAGGACTGGAAATCAGATCACTGGAGTATAAACTAGGTGACCTGCTCCCCTTACTTCATGAGAAATGTGTTTTTTGTTGGTTTTTTTTGCAGCTAGATAGGGTCTTTGGAGGAGGTGGTGAGCTAAGATGGTCAAAATTTAATGAGTTTCATCCAAAGTTTTGTTTTTTTAATGTTTTGCAGTCTGTTTTCTTTCGAGGGAATTGTGCAGATATCCTCACTACAGCAGGGCCTCCTCTAGAGTGGGAGAACACACTCTCTGAAACACTTTCTTTACTAAAATCATTACTTATATAATGCTAGTAGAAGCCTGTGCCAAATTTGTGGTTAAGTGTTACTCAATAATTACACTGAGGAAAACTGTTTTTGGACTCATCAAAGACCAGGGAATGCTGGAGGCAGGGACAGACACAAGAGCACAAAAATGATCTCCAAAATCCTAGATCAGTTAGACCATGTTGACTACCACAGTCCTGAGAATTTTTCCCGGTAAAATAGAAAGAAGTGAGAAGAATCATAAATTGATGATGGAAAGAAAGAAGAGGGGGGCGTATTGGTCCTCTAAAGGATGCCCAAGCAAAAGCCAAGATGTGGTCCAGCATCAGTGTGGTCAAAATTCACTGATCACAAGTCTGGAGGGACTCCTGCTCCCCTTGCCCAGGTGTCTGATGTCAGCACTGTGCTCTTTCTAGAATTTTTCATAGTGATAAGTTGGGCTTTTTCCCCTCTGCTGAGCCCATCGGCCTGAGGAAGAGGGACCAAGAGTTGAAAATATGTCTACAGCAAACAATACCTCAAACCACATTTAATCTCAGCAGAGGAAAGCCTTTCTAATCTCACAGCCTGCTTGTCTTAGAGGGCTGAGTAATGAGCTGCTCATTAAAGGTGTGGTGATTGTATGAGGCCTCTCTGAAAACACCACAAGTAGGTCAGAGATGGGAAAAAACCTACTGAAGAAGCAGAGGGAAAGGGTGCCCAGAGGCACGTGGTGGTGCTGCTCAGTGGGCAGCAGGAAGCTGCTTGAGTTGCATTCTTCCTGTGGTCAGCTGTCCTACACTTAACAGAATATCTGTAACTCGAGATTTTACTGATGGGTAAACCTCAGAACACCGAGTAAAGGTTTGAACAAGAAGACAGAAGTACGTGTGGTCATCTGATCAGCACGACCAGCTTGAATCCTGGTAACAGATTTGTTCTCTTTCCAGTTGCCTGTTTGTACAAAATGGCATTTACAGAGGGGCTACTAGGAAATGTGTTGCAAAAAAAAGACTGTGTTCAACTTTAATTTTGTTTAACTTTGTTTTTTGGATTAGTTTTCAAAATACTTCCTTGTCTAGTAGCAGTGAAGAAAGGCAGAGACTGAGCTGTATCCAGTATTATCTCTGCTCTTCCATGGTTTGTCTCAGGAAAAGAAAATGAGATCAATTCATATTAAGACTTTGTGGTATTATGAGTTGTTGGAGAGGAATGAAAAATTCTCTGCTTTAGACAACTCCATAGTAAACCACAATTGTGTTTTCAAAAAATTTCAAGGATCTCTATGCCAAAAAAAAAAAATAAAAAATTTTGAAAGCTTCAATCTTTTTCCATAAACAGGTTGGGCCTCAGTACATTTTATTGTTCGGGAAATTCTTCTTAAAGATTTCTTTAAGCAAATAGTTCAGCCCATTTGAGTCTGGCAAGGTGCAGCAGGAAAGGGGTTAAAAGTTTATTACAAGACACTGAAGTCAGTTGGGCCATCTACATCCTAATTCCCTTTGGATGACTGGTTTGAGTGCCTAAATTAGCTTCTCAGGTGACCTAGATAGCCAACAGAGTGAGTTAGCACTCCTGGTGTCCTCTCTGGAGGCCTCACGGGCTGCAGGCAAAGCCAAACTCCCAGACCAGGTGTTGGACACAGTTTGGTGGCAGAGCCTCTCTCAGAATTCTCTGCTCCAGCTGATGAGCTACACCAAGCTTTTCTACAGATGGGGCTGGAGGGCCAGCTCCTGCAACATTTTAACAAGAGCCATTCCAAACCTGACCACAGCCCAATATCATTCCATACCTGACCAGGGTGCTCCAAACTGCTCCAAACAAACAACTCCGTCATGTGGAGGAAACTTAGATTTGAACAACCTGAATTTCTTATTTTTCCTCCAACTCTAGGACTTACTTTCTGTGGTTCCTGAGTTAAAACTCTGTTTCTGGAGGGAAGGAGCCCCAAAAGCCTGAAGTCTTTGCTTTAATCACAGCCTTTCCTCTATCTTTCTCAAAGCACAGCCCTGCTGAGCAGCAGACAGCCCTGCTGAGCTGAAGCCTCTGTCTGAAGTGACCCCTCCTTTTCAGACAGGAGATGCACAACAAGGGAAGAAAACCTAATTACATTGCACATGTTCTAATTTAAGTTGCTGCACATTGCTGGGAGTTCGAGCTTAAGAAACACAAGGTCACTTTTTGCCTGCCATGGTTTCTTCTGCTTGGTGAGAAGATGATAGACCTGATAGCTTTTCCTGGTGTAATTACCTGAAGGGTGGGTGACTGGGGATCTTCCCCAGGTTTCATTATGTGAGACTAAAACCCATTCTTCAAAATTAAATGCCCACCAACACACTCATTCACACACACATACCATGGCAGGTAGAGAACTGCAGGTGTGCTGCAACAGCAGGTGCATGGATAAATCCATTTCACTATCTCCACAAAGCTAAAAGTCTTGAAAAAGAACAGTCTCCTGGGTTTACAGCACAGAAATCATAGTCCTGTAGGTATAAACTTCCAGGAATCCCAGCTGACAGGTTGTGAAAAGGTTCTGCTGTGCTGAAACACAGATCCGTGTTATTCCTCCTCTGGCAAACAGGAATTCCAGCTGTGTCTGTAATAGGCACTTTAGATGGTACATTCAGACTCATATAGCAAAGTATCAGTTTGTTTGCACTCCAGACAGATATTCATTTATTCAAAGTCATGTTCATCTAGATTGCAGAATGCCTTGGAAGCGTGAACTTGTGGCCTTGGTCATGGGAGTTTTCATGGTCATCAGCAAAAATGAGTATGAAGAATACTCACTAAATTCTCCCTTCTGCACTGGTCAAGGTATATGAAATACCTTGGGCAAATCACTGAGCCTTAATAATTCCATCTGTAGTGGGATAATGGCTGCTACCTCTTTCATAAAGTGTTTTGAGACAGTTTATTTAACATTGACTTTAGGTACCAAACAGGTATTTTTCGCTTTGTGTGAATGATGCAGAGATTTAATAAACTTTTGTTACTTGTTTTCTCATTAGTTTGTAGCCCTCTGCTCTACACGAACATACTAGAATACTGATTTTACTCGCAGAAGTAATATTTTTACAAAATGTGCATCCATGGTTCTGTATAGAGAATGGCATGCAAATCAATAATAAAGAAATGCATGTTCTGGATATATGTAGTAGTAGATGCCACCAGATGGGAATACAGAGGATGAGGAAACTAGAAACTCAATTTTTAATATTTGCTTCTGGAGTCCATCCACCTGAGTGTTTGTCAGTAAATTTTTTTTGCCATACCTCTCTAGCAAAACACTGCTTTCTCTTTAAATATTCCCTTTGTCAGTAAAAGTAAATGCAAAATATGTTACATGTGGAGAAAGGAGTGTCAGGAAACACTATTTCTCTTCTCTCTTCATCTCTGGAGATATTATACATGCAAGAAAGCTGCCACTCTCAATTATGCCTTACCTATTCCAGAAGAAAAACAAAAAAAGGGGGCAAAAAAATTCGCTGTAAGAAATCTCATGACCTCTAGTCAGGGAAAAAGAAAATTCTAAGATATCCATAACAAGCTGAGCAGTCTGCAGCAGCAGAGATTACAAGTGCTGCACACTGAACTAAATTCTCTGGCACTTTAAAGTGCACATTTCCCAGCTTTGCCCTTTCCACAGTATTCCACAGGGGCCACCCATAGCAACTGCTGATAAGGTCGTGTGCAGGATGGGTGATGAATCTGCCCTGATTTCACAAGGTTGTTGTGTCTGGTACCAGAAAATAGATATCTGTGTATCCTTGAGAGAAATCCTTAAAGAGGTATGATACAGAACTGAGTGTATTGTCTAGTGGAAAACAAAACAAAGGGGGCAAAACACAGAGAAAAAAGATAATTACTACGGAGTATTAGGTAAATACTTGGAATAAAATAGATTTTTTTCTAAGGATGTTTAAAAGTCACCAAACAGTTTTTGCAACAGTGACTTCAACATATGCCTCCCTTTTATACATTGGTTTGGGGTTTAGATTTTGCTCTTTTTTCACCCCCCCATACCCAAAAAATCTCCCCAAAATACCCTTCAGAACACTAACTGTGACATTTGGATCGAGGCAGAGGTCTCTAACTGTTCAGAGCTCTGCATTTGGGCTCATGTTTTGAGATTGTGATGCAACATACAAAACAGCAGAGAAGTTTAAACTAGAAAAGACAAAATCAATTTGTTCTTCTATATTTAAAACTGGGGAGGGGGAGGGAGGAGGGTGTAAAGAAAGGAGAAAAGTTCTTCACTGTTCAAATCCAGGACGTTTTGGTTTTGCAGTATTTTAGAGACAACTTTGAGGCTTAGTTCCAGGTCGGGTGATACTTGGTGCCTCCTTTCAAAGCTCAGAGCCAAATCTCAGCTATTTGGCGAGGCCAGAGTCAGCCTGGAGGAAAATTTCACACAGATTTGCCTCTCAGAAGTCCATGTTCAGCCAGGTTAGAAGAATGGCTGCAGAAATCAAAGCAACTTTCCCTGTGCCTGGCTGGTAGCCAGAGTGTGTTGAACTGGTGGATTTTGGCATCCCTCATCATTGCAGGACCAAGTGTGGTACAACACTGCTCATCTTTTATTCCAGAGGGAACCACATCACACTGGGTTTGCCAAGACAGAAAGGCCCTTCCTAGTAAATCAGCTCTGTCATACTTGTGGGACACACTGCTTTACAGCAGCAGGGAACATGGCAAGCTAAATGAATTGTTTAAAAATGTGAAATATTCTTTTTAGTCCAAGGGTGAGGAGGAATCGTTGGGATGAATCCAGAACTGAGGTATGTCTAGGGATGGAAATGGTTCCAGGGGAAGAAGGAAGAGAGTCTGAACAGTGAGATTTATTGTGCTGGGATAAAGACTCCCAGAGGAAGGGGCCGAAGACACATTGCTGGAATTGCTTAACACCAGGTTGGACAAAACTCTGGAGGATTTAGAGAAGTTATATAGTCACAGATTTTCAAGGCTAGAAAGAACCATTTAGTCAAATCTCCTGCATGACTCATACCAGGGGATTTGCCTAAATGTATTCCTGTTCCAAGTCCAATAGCTGTCAGAAAAACACCCAGCCTAGTTTTAAAAGAAACTCTCAGTTCTGGAAAGCCCACTGATTTCTGTGATAAGGTGTTCTCATGATTATTTACACACCCTCTTGAAGTGTGAGCCGTGTTCCTCATGTCAGTTTTCCTAACTTCAGACCCTGTGTATCTGCTAAACTAAGGACCTTCTGTGGCACTACTGTCCCCATGCATTTTTATTCACTTTGATGTGTACCTCAGATGCTTATAACACCAGGTTCAGCTCTGCTTTAGCCAGTCTCCCTCTCTCCTCAACCAGCTTCTGAAAACACTTATATTCTGCCTTCATAGCCTTCAAAATAAGTACATTTTGAAATGAAAGAGGCATAGCTTCCCTCCCTTAGCAATGGGCAAGTGCACTTTGATATCTAAAATGAGTTCTGCCGCTTGTGATTTGCCCCATTTGCCAAGCTCCTTGGATAGGAGACTGTACCTTCAGTGCCAATATTTTTTATAGACTTACTCAACTCGAGCACACAGTCAGCATTTAAGAGGAAGCAATAGCAGGGTTGGGAATGGTTTTGCTTCGTCAACACATAGAGAAAAGGAATGTACTTAAGTGAGTTACTAGGACAAAGGCAATTAAAAGAACCATGCTCTGGGGTGCTGGTGGAACCACACCATGGCTCTGTCTGGTCTGACCCAAATCCCAGGTGGAGTGTCTGCATAGAAATCACTGCATTTCTTGCATAGAAGTCACTGCATTTCTGCACAGATTCAGGACTGTAAGGGTTTCTCCAGAGCAGATTCTCAGTGTGGGACAGGTCACTTCTTACCTAGATGCTCCCCTGATGCCAGTTCTGTTCTGGATGCTAATCTCAGGCATGAATTTATATTAAAATACTACATATTCAGACTCAGGACTCCATTTTACACCTGATTTGTTGGGTGAGAACCTAAAGAAATCTGGGATGTCATTTAAGTGCTAAGCTGTGCTCAGGATATTTTGCAATCTTCCTTTCTAGACCACAGCCCCCTGTCCTTTCTCCTTCTGGTCTGTACTGCTGTGGATTTATATGTGTAAAAGACAAAGCTAAACTTGGTCAGGGCCTTAAAGTGAAGCTGTTGTACCTTAAAACAGCATTTAGCCTGTTGATGCTGTGAAAACTCTTCAAAATATCTTGAAAGTATAAAACTGAATGACAATTAAATCTTGGGATCAGCTTACAAGTGGATTTCCACTGGAGATTCACAATAAAATACAGAAAATTGCATTTTATTTTGGTACATAAATACTGGTAGTGGGAGACTGTGGCCTTTAGAAGAGAGAATCACTCCGCCAGAAAACTCACTTCAGCAAAATGATGCAGTCCAGTTGAGCCCTTTTTATGATCTGAGAAATGACTGTTTTTATAGCACACTAAATAAAACCTGCTATTTGAGCTGGAAGTTTATTAGTAAAGGTGATTTTGTCATAGCTGGGGAGGGAGGGGAGGAAGAAGAGATGAGGGATGAACATCAAAGCAGAGATAGGCGTCATTCAGGAAAAGACAGCAATGTCCCAAAAATGCAGTTCCTGTCATCATCACCTCACCAGCACCCCCAGAGAGACATTTTATGTCACCATTTCATTGTTTTTGTTGCTCCAGTGCATTATTACAAGCCTGGTTAAATTTCCCCCACTGGGAAAGACTTGACTATGGGTGTGGTGAGGAACCTGCAGAAACGTCTTTGTGGGAGAGTTATCCGCAGGGAGCCAAATCCAGGAGATGGTAAAATTAGTTGTTATAGGAGAGCAGTCAGATTAGCCAGGGAAGCTTGTGATTTTACAGCTGCCCTGTAAAAATCTACCCTTCTATGGTCTTGAGAGAGGACTTGCAGCTGAGCATTTTTATTCTGACAGCGCATGTCCATGCCCCAGGAGTCACAGTGCAGGGCTGGGCATCCTTCTCCAAACCAGTTTTCCATCATTCCTTAAAGATCCTATGGATTTGAAATCCCCTGATTAAAGACAAAAACCTTCAACAACTGTGTCACAGAGGCATCATCTCTAGTCCAAAAACAGAGATGTCTGCCATGCTTTGGCCTCTTCACGGTGTGCAAGGAAATTTCCCCAGCTACTGGGTTGCTACTGGTTCTATGAAGAATGGGAGATGGATCCTTTTTTGTGTGACAACAACGGGGAGAAATAGTCACATGTAATTGGGAAACTGGAGCATAAATCTCCTGAAGGCCCACTCATCCTGCTGCCTTTTGCAAATGGAGCAGGTTCCATTGCACATCTGCTTGGGCTAAGGCCCCACAGTCAGTGTGCAGAGGAACATGAGAGTGCCCCTATTCCCTTCTGTTAGAAAGGCAGTATTTTAATGGTGAAAACAAAGCAGAATCCCACTTTGCAGTCTGATCTGAGACCAGCTTTTTGGAAGAGTCCAGGCCACATCCTGTCTCTGGATGTGTACACCCCACAGCACCCACTGGCTTTGCACAAAGTGCAGTGGCCTCTTTGGTGCATACCCAACAGAGCCAGAAATTCACTACATATGACCTCTGTAGGCATATTTTGCAAAAGGATCAAACCTCCCACCTTTTGGTCAGGTCATTGGAGTTCATCTTTTCACAGAGGATTTGCTGAAGGCACAAGTGATGCTCCCACTGAGTCCATGGGACGAGACTCAGATATTCATTCAAGGAAGTCAGAAGACACTGTATATTTGACCTGTCTGCAAATTTTCAAAGGGTTTATAGCCCAGCTGTGCCTGATAGATGTTCTGGCAGATGTCTGGACTTTTTGGTAATGCTGTTACACATTTAATACTTCTTGCTAGACCTTAGGTGCAATTAGGATGCTTTGAAAGAATTAATCTGGCGGTCAGTAACTGCTAAATGAAGTGCATGCTAAAAGAATGATGAGCTAACTGACTGCAGCTCACAGCTTTTATGAGCTTCTCTAAATGCCTGTTTTCAGGTGAATTCAGCATCTCCTTGACATTTAAGGACTCAATTTATAATCAAATTATTTAACTCTAGTGGAAAGAATCACTGGCCTCGATGGAAAAGCCATTTATATTTCTCCCATCCCCTGGAAGAAAAAAAGAGTATTCAAGGTAATGCTGCAATTCCTATATTAAATGAAGGATAAAGGAAACCTTTCAATGCAAATTAAGAACTGCAGGCTTTTAAAAATTATAGCAGAAACTTAAAGTGCACAGCTGTTCACATACTTATTTCCAATTTAGCAATCTCAGACATGCTGAGGGCAACTAAGATGGTGAAGGGCCTTGAGGGGAAGCCACATGGGGATCAGCTGAGGTCACTTGGTCTGTTTAGCTGGAGGAAACTGAGGTCAGACCCCAGTGCAGTTACAGCTTCCTCATAAAGGGAAGAGGAGGGGAAAGCACTGATCTCTGCTCTGTGTGACAGTGACAGGATCTGAGGGGACGGCCTGAGGCTGAGGAGGGGAGGTTGAGATTGGATATTAGAAAAAGCTTCTTCCCCAGAGGGTGGCTATGCACTGGAACAAGCCCCCCCGGGGAATGGGAGCACCACCAAACCTGACAGAGCTCAAAAAGAATTTCAGCAATGCTCTCAGGCACTGGGGGGATTGTTGAGGTGTCCTGTGCAGGGGCAGGAGTTGGACTTCATGATCTTTGGGGGTCCCTTCCAACTCACCCTATTCTGTCATTCTGTGATTCTGAAATTAACATCTTAGAAAACACCACAAGTCTTTCAGAGATTAATGTCCCTTACTGCTCCTGTTTCTGTAGGTCCCAGTCTGTCTAGGGATCCTTGTGCTGTTTTATTTTGGCTGAGCCACTGTGCACATGTGCATTGTCCTCTACAGCTTGAAATTGCAAAGGAAAGTGGAAGAGCAAGATGAGGTAGAAACTTATACAAGCAATGTCATAGTTACACACTGGTGAGAGCAGGTTGAGCTCTGCAGAATTAACTGCTCCTGAAGGGGTGGAAGTATGTTTGGTATATGAATTATAAAACCTTAATATCACTCCTGCAGTTAAGTTCATTAGCAAGGGTTTTGAACAAGTGAAAGCACTCAACTCAGCCAAGGCACCTTGCTCTGCAAGCCCTGGCTTTGTGGATGTAATGTCTGAAAAAATTGCCTAAAAATCCTTGCACTGGCTTGAGACCAAACAAGAATCAAAACAGGGTTATCTCAGCAGCTGAATGGGGAAAATTCTCTATGAGTCCTGTCATAGTCCACCTTAGCTGGTGCCCAGTTGTTCTCTCCCAGCTGCCTAAACCAGGGCGGCAAAGAGTGTTATGGTTAAACATGATATTTAAACTGCATTGTTATGTCGGTGATGATGGGTTCTTTGTTAGAGATGACAGAAAAATCCCATTGTTTAGAGTTTTCCCAGACTCAGTGCTTAATACAAAGCTCTGAAAAGAACAGGGTTGTTTAAACATTTGATAAAGAAAATATGTTCAGCAATGGGTCTATTCCACCAATAAGGAGCAGATCAGCCTGCAGCGCCAAATCCTACCTTTATAAATTCAACATGTTGTTGCAGTTTGACGAAATAAAATCCACAATCCCTCTATGTGGAAAATAGAAGTGTCTGAAAAGCAACAGAAGATTGAAACAGTGTGCAAATTATTCAGTATAAAGCTGGTAGCAAAATGAATTTGGAATAACTTTGGAATTTCTGAATTACTTAGAAAATCAAGACGCTTTACCAGGAATGCATGAAAAATTACAATTCACAACCATGTGAGCATCTTTAGATTGTTCAGTAATCTCTGCATTGATTTGCCTTTTCCTTGGATAAGTGCTTTAGACAAGGTATTCTCAAAACAATCATAATGTCAAAGCCTGAAGTTCAGCTTCTCTGTATTGCCACAATCACACAAACATGCTCCACAGTCTGGGATGTTTTGTTTGGTGAATGGACACAAAGAGGTCTTGCATGGCTTTTAATTAACCCACTCCCACCCCATGCTGTGTTGCGCTCTCACAGACATTTTTGTGTTAATTCCTGCCTCTCTTTGTATGTCAAATGAATGTTCAAGGGTTAGAACTAGATTATTTTTAAGGTCACTTCTAACCCAAACCTTTCTATGATTCTGCAATCCACACTCCTCTGAGCTTGATGGTTGTTTGGGCTTTGTGCTCTTTGAGAACTCGGGAGCTATAGAGGGAGTAAACTCTAAGAGTGATAAATTTGCAACAGCACTCTGTAAAACCCCCTATTTTGGAACTATAGCAATGAATTTTATATTAGTGTTACTGATGTGCTTTCTATTGGAGTTTCACTTTTAATTAAAGCCCCTACATCAGTTTTGAACTAGATTCAGAAGAATTCCTCAGAAGACACCACTGTTTGTGCTTTCAGCAAGTGTCCTTTTCTGGTTTGTATCCCTCATCCATGGCTAGAGTCACTGAAGACCTGAAGAAATTCCTAAGACCATTTCAGAGACTTGCAATTATGAACTGACTTGACTTGGACTCCTCACACCTCATGTCCATGACTGCTCAGCCTGCAAGTCATCAGGCCAAAGTTATATTTGCCTGAGCCTGCTGTCTCCTCCACTTGGCATCTTTTATTTACAGAGTAATTCTGCCCTGGGAAAGCTCAGTGCACTCACCAAAAGACATGAAATATCTCCAACCTGTATCTCTGCTGAGAGCCTGCAAGTGAGCAGTTTACAGCCATCCCATTGGGACACAAGGGGAAATGCTCAATTTTGAGCAAAAGTATAAGCTGAGCCAGGATTATTTATTCATGTGTTGGAGCTAGAAATCTCTTTTTTTTTTCCTTTCTTTCAAAGGGTATTTTTTTCCCTAGTAACATGTGTTCATGCATGTCTAGGAAGCAGAAGCTAATGAGAAAGCGTTTTTCAAGGGGAACAAATAACTTGGAGGTTCTCCAGTTTTTAGGAGCTCAGGACAAGAACAGAGACTGATTTTTTAGTAGGCAGGTGCCCATTGCATTTTCAGTCAGTGCCTGCAGATTTATTCATTTAGCCCGGAACATCTCAGGCGGACAGTTTGCTGGGCACCAAAGTTCTGTTGTAAGGATTGTCTGAAGTAATTTTGGGTATAAACCCAAGTTAAGCAGGTCTGAATTCAGGCCTGCCTTCCCTCTGAGCTGGCTGGGTACAAGGAAGGTCCACTCTGCATGAAGTATCTGTGCCTACTCTGCATGGCTTGGAGACACCACCTGGGGATCCAGCACTTTGCCAGCTCAGGAGGCAAAGCAGAGCAAGTGCCCACATACATCACAGCTTCACCCCATGGACTTCCAACAGGAAGGCAGCTCCTAGGTGGCAAAATTGATATCAAAATGTACTTACAAGTTCCTAGACCACACAGAGGTTTTAGATGATATTTTGATGAGATTTCCTCTTACTGGTGAGGCAGAGGAGGCCCTGAGATAAGAGAAAGCACTTCCCAATACCCTGATTTTAAGTGACATTATGTGTTTAGGGAAGACTTTCCTCTTTTTCCTTTCTTCTTTTTCTTTCTTTTTTTTTGTTTTGTTTCCATCCCTATGAAGAAGATAACAAAGGATGGTATGTCCCCAGAGCACATTGATGTGTCACTGTGGATGCCAATCCCCACAGACGCTCCTGATGTTATTAATTTTTAAAACAAACTTGCTGATTGAGGTTCTGACTGCCTTTAAATTGTCTCTACAAGGAGACTGTGTACTAATTAACCCACAGAAACAATCAATGATGTACCTTTTTCAAGTTTCAGGGTGATTAGAATATGAAAATGAAGAGCACAATGGTGCAGATGTTTTAAAATCACAGCAGACAGCAATTAGTGACATGGGAACCAGCTGCTTATCTCTCCAGATAAAGCCTCTTAATAGGGAATTACACTTGAGGAGCCATTACACAGATGGATCTGCGAATGATTTAAAGAGGGGGCGTTGTAGTATTAACTTTGATTTGCAAGCCAGATTCTTGACAAGCTTTATGTGTGTTACCTCCTAAAAAAGGTGCATTTGGAGTAGAAGGGGACCATCCCTTTAAGCACTCAAATTTTGTTTTTTTTCAAACGTCGGGTTTCTCTAAATGTATATTTTATCATTATTATTATTATTATTTTAATTTTATCTTTTTTAATTTGGATTTGTTTTATATAACAATTTTTATTATCATTTTTTTATAATCTAAGTCTTAGCATGTGCTGGATCAGATTGCCCAAGGCTTTTTGCAGTTACAAAAGCTATCATCTTCTTTATGTGTATTTTATTTTCTTTTAAGGAAAGTTGGGATTATTTAATCTACTAAAAACATCCAGTAAACTGTATGTGGATGGCCATCTATACTGTATGTACTTGGTATATTGACCAAGTATGCTGACTTGTAGTAAAATTACATAAGTTAATTTATGCTTCTACTTCCACAAAAGAAGAAGAAGAAGCAGACTCTCAGTGCAGAATAGTTGGCTGTAGAAGAAAATCCCATTTAATGAAATGGCAAATGACAAGCAGAGGCCAGCACTGAAATATGAAGCATTTTTAGGGTCTTATAAACTAAAAAGCAAATAAAGATAAATCCTTCTGTTTTCATGAAAAAAATGCCTACTATTCTTGAAGTTGACCTCAGCTGGCTGCCATAGAAACTCCATTCAAGTCAACAGCCCCATGGAGCTGGAGTATATTACATACTAACTGACAAATAAAGTAAAAAAAATTGGGTGTAAGGTGTCAAGATATAGGTTTCTTAAGATTCCCTCACCATCCTGAAAGGTGGACCTCGCTGTCAGCTTAGCAGGGTCTTGGCTTAGCTGAGCTGGGCCTCATTGGCTTTTTGGGAGGGTGCTCACAAAGCAGGCAAAATTTAAGCCTAAACATTAGGACCAATGGGCAACCCAGATGACTGCATGGGGAATAAAATACACTTGGCCGCATTACTTTCAGCTGATTTAGTAGTGCTTTTAGGTAAACAGTTCCCCCCTACCCACTGCAGCCACTGAAACCCAACCAGCTGCAACCAAATCATCTCTAGTCACCAAGCTGCAGAAGAATTATTTTTGGGTGGTATGGATGTGTCTGACAAGGTAGGGCCAATAAATGTTACGCTGGAAGAAGTTTCATGAGGAACCCTGCAGACTGTAATGTTCTTGGGCAGATATACAGTTCTGACATCTCACTTCGGAAATGGACTCCCCTGATCCTGCAGACCAGTCATTTTTTGAAGGCCTGTTGAAATTGGAGTGCTTATCTGCATGATTAAATGCCTCCAGAGTTGGCACCTTTGATGACATAGGCACGTCTTTCTCATGAATTTTAAGATCGATGTGGTGGTGGCCTGTGCTGCTGGAGTAATGACAGGGCTATCATTAGGGATGTGTTGGGAGTTGCATCATCACTATGTAATGTACAGGCCAAGGAAATGAGGCTGGAGGAGCCAAGCCATATATCAGCATTCATCGCTCATCTAGAGCTGGCCTCTCCATTCTGAGCCCTTATTAACTGCCTTAAAATATAGATCAGAGATTATTGCTCCTTCTAGACCATGGATCTCTATGTTTGTGATAGATATGGAGGGACTATGCCAGAGTGTAAGGTTTTTGTTCCCTGCTGTAACCCTCATTCTTATTTTTATCTTCTTTTTTTTTTTTTCCCTCTTCCAAATGAAATGTTTCAGGTCATTTAGTTTCATGGCTCAGTGCTTGGAAGTATCGTGGGCGTAAGAAGCTGGTTTGGCTGCAGCCAGCAGGCTGGGATCTGTTCAGGAACAGCCTGGCCCTGCCTCAGTGTGGGTGCTGGGGCCTCAGAGAAGCCTCAGCCCAGCCTTTCCAGGGCTTCTTCACATCACGAATTGTGGTACCTCAGGAAGATGAAGTTTTATGTGAGGCTGGAGTGAAGCACAGCCATCTCCCTCTGGGACATCACCAGGGGATGGCCTGCCCTTCTCCTTGTGCCAGGACACCCAGCCTAGTGCCTGGGTGGCAGGAGAAGCCCAAACAGCCCAGGCAAAATGGGTCACAGAAGCTTTGGGATCAGTTTAAAATAATTAATATAAAACAAGCTGTAAAACTCCAGTGCTGGTGCTCTGGTTTCCTGTCCCTGAACCCATCCCAAGACATGGGCACAGATGGGCTCCCTTTTCTGAAGGAGGGCAGTAGTGTGAGTTGTGTCCTCTGTGTACTGCAGGGCTCGTGTGTGGGAGGCCACTGTGAGGAAGAGGAGAAGGATTCATTCCCCAGGGGCTGTTTATGCTTTCAGCTCTTTCCTCAGGCTGAGGAAACTGGGTGTCTCTCACCCACGACATCTGCAGCTCCACCACAGCTGCATGCTTTCGTTCTCTCACTCCACAATTCTTGGAAATCACTGTTTTCCTTGAGCATGGCTGGTCCATGTGCACGACAGCTGAACTGTCCACAGGATTTAAGAGTCCCTGATTGCTGCTCAGACAATGGACCAGAAAAACTTCATTATTATTGCCTATTCCAGGAAAGCCACATGTCTATATTTATATGGGCATGAAAGATATCCCGGCATCAATTTGTCAATAATGTGCATGTTTAGTGGCCACTAAATAATGCGTTGTTCAGAACTAGAGACACTTCACTTCCCAGCTCAGGGCCCTCTATTTCCCTTTTGCCTGCTTCCCCCAAAATTTCTCTTGCAAACACCCCAAAGGGAGTTCTAATGGGCTACTGATAGAACTTAACTGTAACAAGATGTTTGGAGGAATACATGACACACAGCAGTTATTATCTATTTTTCTTTCCTTGGTTACATCTTTATTTTAAGTCTCATCATTTATTTGACATTCACAAGTGTCAGTAGTTTGTACTCCTAGTACTGTTTGCAGTACTAGGTGTGTAAAAGCAGTCATACAGTCTGACCCAGAGCTTTACAAAAAAAAAAGCTGAAAAAAACTCTGAAAAAATAAAAAAACCCAAACAGATCAACCAAAGAAAGTAAAAAACAAATAGCTAGATACTTTTGCTTTAAAAGGAAAAAGTTACAGCAGAAGTAAACAAAATTTTTTTAGCTGGAGGCCCACCAAGAGAAAAACAGTAGAGTTTCTTTTGCTCTGTAAGAGTCTTCAGCATTATTCTGCCCTTTCTGTAACCTCTGCGGCTTGAAGAGCTCCTGTCAGAGTAGAAATCATGTTGAAAATATCTCTCACCAACATTGCAAATAGCAGAGTTTTAAAATGGAAAGGGAGTAATGCAAATCTTGAACCTGCCAAGTGTGCCTCACACACTTGACGCTATGCATATGATTTTAGGCACTAAGTATGCAGGGATGGCTTCCATGTGGAAATTCAAGTAAATCTTTGCAGAATCTGCCTTCATAGGGAAGTGGACCCATGGGTTTTCCTCTTGTTTGTTACAACTTCCAAGATAATTTTTCTGGTTTTTTGTTTACAATAATGAGTTTAATTGCTGCTGTTGAGCCTCAAGTTCTGTGAGTGATTATTTTTCAGGAAAAAGACATTCTCACCAGGAGGCTGAGTTGCACCATTCATCCATTGAAAGGGAATATTTCACTTGTGTTTTAAATTAAAAATCAATAGAATATGTTCCCTTAGCAATTTTGCATTTATAGAAATATTTCCACTGTTCTTAGAGTAGGGAAACAAAAAAAAAAGTTGTTTACTGTGCATGAAATCTAAATGCAAATTTGGCTCACATATAGGAAGATTTTATAAAGGTTCCTAACTCTAACAAAGGCATTGTTGTTATTCCCTGCATAAATAAAGATCTGTAACCAGTGCTTATGAATGAACTGCTAAACTAATTTTCTTTTTTTCCTGTTTATTTTCTGCTTCCCTTCCAGGTTTATGACAGGCCACAAAAACATTCTGCTCTGCACTATGATCCAGGCCTCCAACAAGACTTCACCAGTGACACCTTAAAATCAAAACACCAGCAGAAAAGTAGCAACCAGCACCACATTGACTGGTCAGCGAGCTCCGACACCGGACCCGCTTCTCAGAGTTGCTTCATCAACACAGAGCCCAGTAGAGAAGCAATTAGTGCCACCAAGGTCTCTGCTCTGGAGCCAGGAGTTTCCTACAGCAAATCCCAGGCCAAGAAGTCCTGCAGCAGCAGCAGCACGTGGGGGCAGCTGTCGGTCAGTAGTAAAGAGCTGGCGATTTGCAGCGCGGTCCCGTCGCCCAGCGGCATCAGCACGGCCGCCCAGCCGAGCAGTGCCTCCGAGTGCAATGGGCTTTTGCCTCTTGGAGAGCAAGAGGGAGGTGTGCAGCTGGAGGTCCCCGATCAGCCCGCTGGAAGTACGAAGAAGAAGTCCAGCAAAAAGGATTTGATGAGCCAAACCATCCAAACCACAGATATCGAGTGGGTAAAGAGTGCTCAGAAAGCATTTGACAGCAAATCCCATGACAGCATGGAAGGGAAAAAGGAGTCTTACTCGATGGACAGCATGTTGGATACATCACCCTCGAAGCAGAATCCCATTTCTGCCAGCACTTGTGAAAGTGACACCAATCATGTACGAATTACTATCCCAATAAAGTCTCCAACAACAGATGCATCTGGCCACAAAAGGAAAAAGAGGCAATCCATGAAATCCTCCATAGAGAAAACTATCCAGGAGAAAAGCCTGCCTTCTGTGCTTGCTTTGAGCGGTGAAATGGCAAACAGGACCAGCTCTCAACCAGAGGGGAGTAAAAAAGATATTCGAGCCACAAAGCCAGGGAAAGTGATTGAAAATGAGTCCCCCTTAGCAGCTATTGACAGTGGTGTGTTCACAGACAAAGCATCCCCCAACAGTGCCGCCCGACCCAGAAAACCTCTGCCTGTGACATCCACCCTCCTACCCACCAACCTTTCCACAGCTGGAAAATTACCTGACGTCCAGCACCCCAAACATGCAGCCAAGCGTCGGTGGACCTGCAGCAAACCTAAATCTATTCTTCGGGAGACCTCCCTGACGACATCTGAGAAGCTGATGGTGGAGCCTCCTTCAGCCTATCCCATCACACCATCCAGCCCTCTGTACACCAACACAGACAGTCTTACTGTGATCACACCTGTCAAGAAAAAAAGAGGACGACCAAAGAAACAGCCTTTGCTCACTGTTGAAACCATACATGAGGGGACCTCCACCAGCCCAGTAAGCCCAATTAATCGTGAATTTCCAGGAACAAAGAAAAGGAAGAGGAGAAGGAATCTGGCCAAGTTTGCCCAGATGGTTCCAGGAGAGGACAAGTCCGTCAGTGAACTCAAATTTCACAAAAAGGTCGGGAAACTTGGGGTCTTGGATAAGAAGACCATCAAAACAATTAATAAAATGAAAACCCTCAAGAGGAAGAACATTCTCAATCAGATCTTGTCCTCCTGCTCTAGCAGCATTGCTCTGAAGGCAAAAGTCCAGCCACCATCTAGTGCTGGGCCAACCACCATTGATGCCAGACTAGGGAAGCAGATCAATGTCAGCAAGAGGGGGACTATCTACATTGGTAAAAAACGGGGCAGAAAGCCAAGGGCAGAGCTGCAGCCTCAGCCAGAAGAACCTAAGACAGCCATCAAGCACTCAAGGCCTGTTTCCAGCCAGCCAGAAAACCCAGCAGTGCCTTCCAACCTGCAGTCNTTGTTTACAATAATGAGTTTAATTGCTGCTGTTGAGCCTCAAGTTCTGTGAGTGATTATTTTTCAGGAAAAAGACATTCTCACCAGGAGGCTGAGTTGCACCATTCATCCATTGAAAGGGAATATTTCACTTGTGTTTTAAATTAAAAATCAATAGAATATGTTCCCTTAGCAATTTTGCATTTATAGAAATATTTCCACTGTTCTTAGAGTAGGGAAACAAAAAAAAAAGTTGTTTACTGTGCATGAAATCTAAATGCAAATTTGGCTCACATATAGGAAGATTTTATAAAGGTTCCTAACTCTAACAAAGGCATTGTTGTTATTCCCTGCATAAATAAAGATCTGTAACCAGTGCTTATGAATGAACTGCTAAACTAATTTTCTTTTTTTC
>VZTB01018170.1:183750-201762 GCA_013397245.1 Thryothorus ludovicianus
TATTTTCTGCTTCCCTTCCAGGTTTATGACAGGCCACAAAAACATTCTGCTCTGCACTATGATCCAGGCCTCCAACAAGACTTCACCAGTGACACCTTAAAATCAAAACACCAGCAGAAAAGTAGCAACCAGCACCACATTGACTGGTCAGCGAGCTCCGACACCGGACCCGCTTCTCAGAGTTGCTTCATCAACACAGAGCCCAGTAGAGAAGCAATTAGTGCCACCAAGGTCTCTGCTCTGGAGCCAGGAGTTTCCTACAGCAAATCCCAGGCCAAGAAGTCCTGCAGCAGCAGCAGCACGTGGGGGCAGCTGTCGGTCAGTAGTAAAGAGCTGGCGATTTGCAGCGCGGTCCCGTCGCCCAGCGGCATCAGCACGGCCGCCCAGCCGAGCAGTGCCTCCGAGTGCAATGGGCTTTTGCCTCTTGGAGAGCAAGAGGGAGGTGTGCAGCTGGAGGTCCCCGATCAGCCCGCTGGAAGTACGAAGAAGAAGTCCAGCAAAAAGGATTTGATGAGCCAAACCATCCAAACCACAGATATCGAGTGGGTAAAGAGTGCTCAGAAAGCATTTGACAGCAAATCCCATGACAGCATGGAAGGGAAAAAGGAGTCTTACTCGATGGACAGCATGTTGGATACATCACCCTCGAAGCAGAATCCCATTTCTGCCAGCACTTGTGAAAGTGACACCAATCATGTACGAATTACTATCCCAATAAAGTCTCCAACAACAGATGCATCTGGCCACAAAAGGAAAAAGAGGCAATCCATGAAATCCTCCATAGAGAAAACTATCCAGGAGAAAAGCCTGCCTTCTGTGCTTGCTTTGAGCGGTGAAATGGCAAACAGGACCAGCTCTCAACCAGAGGGGAGTAAAAAAGATATTCGAGCCACAAAGCCAGGGAAAGTGATTGAAAATGAGTCCCCCTTAGCAGCTATTGACAGTGGTGTGTTCACAGACAAAGCATCCCCCAACAGTGCCGCCCGACCCAGAAAACCTCTGCCTGTGACATCCACCCTCCTACCCACCAACCTTTCCACAGCTGGAAAATTACCTGACGTCCAGCACCCCAAACATGCAGCCAAGCGTCGGTGGACCTGCAGCAAACCTAAATCTATTCTTCGGGAGACCTCCCTGACGACATCTGAGAAGCTGATGGTGGAGCCTCCTTCAGCCTATCCCATCACACCATCCAGCCCTCTGTACACCAACACAGACAGTCTTACTGTGATCACACCTGTCAAGAAAAAAAGAGGACGACCAAAGAAACAGCCTTTGCTCACTGTTGAAACCATACATGAGGGGACCTCCACCAGCCCAGTAAGCCCAATTAATCGTGAATTTCCAGGAACAAAGAAAAGGAAGAGGAGAAGGAATCTGGCCAAGTTTGCCCAGATGGTTCCAGGAGAGGACAAGTCCGTCAGTGAACTCAAATTTCACAAAAAGGTCGGGAAACTTGGGGTCTTGGATAAGAAGACCATCAAAACAATTAATAAAATGAAAACCCTCAAGAGGAAGAACATTCTCAATCAGATCTTGTCCTCCTGCTCTAGCAGCATTGCTCTGAAGGCAAAAGTCCAGCCACCATCTAGTGCTGGGCCAACCACCATTGATGCCAGACTAGGGAAGCAGATCAATGTCAGCAAGAGGGGGACTATCTACATTGGTAAAAAACGGGGCAGAAAGCCAAGGGCAGAGCTGCAGCCTCAGCCAGAAGAACCTAAGACAGCCATCAAGCACTCAAGGCCTGTTTCCAGCCAGCCAGAAAACCCAGCAGTGCCTTCCAACCTGCAGTCCCTTGTGGCGTCGTCACCAGCAGCTATTCATCCGCTTTCAACACAATTAGTGGGGATCAACGGCAACCTCAGCCCTGCAAGCACTGAAACTAATTTTTCAGAGTTAAAAACTATGCCAAATCTTCAACCTATCAGTGCTCTTCCTACAAAAACCCAGAAAGGAATGCACAGTGGAACTTGGAAGCTGTCTCCACCCAGGCTAATGGCTAATTCACCTTCTCACCTCTGTGAAATAGGTTCTCTGAAAGAAGTCACACTGTCGCCAGTGAGCGAGTCTCACAGTGAGGAAACCATTCCGAGTGACAGTGGGATAGGTACAGACAACAACAGCACCTCTGACCAAGCCGAGAAAAGCTCAGAATCCCGCCGGAGATACTCCTTTGATTTCTGCACCCTGGACAATCCAGAGGCTATCCCATCTGACACCAGCACAAAGAACAGGCATGGTCACCGGCAGAAGCATCTCATTGTGGATAACTTTCTCTCCCATGAAAGTATTAAAAAGCCAAAGCACAAGAGGAAAAGGAAAAGCCTGCAGAACAGAGATGACCTCCAGTTTCTGGCAGACCTTGAGGAACTCATCAATAAGTTTCAAGTGTTCAGGATTTCTCATAGAAGTTATACATTTTATCATGAAAATCCATATCCCAGCATCTTCAGGATTAATTTTGATCACTACTACCCTGTGCCATATATCCAGTATGACCCATTGCTCTATCTTCGCAGGACCTCTGATATGAAGTCTAAGAAGAAGCGTGGTAGACCTGCCAAAACCAATGACACCATGACAAAGGTGCCTTTTTTACAAGGGTTCGGTTACCCTATTCCCAGTGGGAGTTACTATGCACCCTATGGAATGCCTTACACATCAATGCCTATGATGAATCTTGGTTACTACGGTCAGTACCCAGCTCCTTTGTACCTGTCTCACACGCTTGGAGCGGCTTCCCCATTTATGAGACCTACCGTGCCCCCACCCCAGTTCCATGCAAGCTCTCATATGAAGATGTCCACCACTGCCAAACACAAAGCAAAACACGGAGTGCACCTACAAACCCCTGTGGGAATGGGCCTTGGAGACATGCAGTCCTCTTTGGCTCCTCCGAAGGTCGGAGGAACGAGCCTTTCAAGTGGCCGACTTCACAAAAGGAAACACAAACACAAGCACAAGCATAAGGATGAGCGGATATTGGGCACTCACGAAGATCTGAGTGGTCTCTTTGCTAGCAAGTCCACTGGCTTCTCCAGCCACGCCATCAATGAGAGGCTGAGTGGCTCAGACAAAGACCTGTCCTTGCTCAATGAGAAGAGCAAGCACAAGGAGAAGCAGAAGCACCAGCATTGTGAAACCGGGCACAAAGGCTCAAAGAGTAACTTTGAAGTGGATACGCTGTCTACGCTATCACTTTCTGATGCCCAGCAGTGGTCACAGAGTAAAGATAAAAGTGACTCAAGCAGTGATCCCATTGACTCTTGCACAAAGAGATACCCTGGTAATGCTGAGAGTAATGGAAGGTCAGAGTCCCTGGACATGTTTGGTAAAATGAATTCATCAAGTGAGAAGCAGGACAATGATGCAAGTGGGAATAAAAGAAGAAGCTTTGAAGGCTTTGGAACTTACAGGGAAAAGGACATTCAGCCCTTCAAGACAAATAGGAAGGACAGAAGTACTTTTGACTCTTCAGCCTCTTCAGGTAAGCTTTGTTTTATTCTATTTACTGCACTTAAATTTTGATGCTGAGCAAAGAAGGACTCACCATTTACAGCAAATACATTTATGAGTTAATAACTTCTCTGGCTTCTGTAACTGACTGTCATACTTCATCCAAACTTAGGGGAGATCAACAAGAAAATTGGCCACATCTTAAGCCCAAAGTTTTAAAAGTCTTCAAGTTGCTACACAGCATTTTTATAAATATTTGTCCTGCCTTCACCTATCTCTTACGGCTTGTTGCAGTCCTTCCTAAAATCTGACCATTGTGTTCTGCAACAGAAGCAATTGTAATACCTGTTGGCAAGGTGCTCATCCCTCTAATTAGTGTCTAATGTCACATGATCAAAGTCACAATCCACCCTTTGGGAGAAGAGCAGAGAGTCTCTGCTCCCGTCCTTAAAGTGATCAAAACCCATTTGTTTCTGGGATGGACCAGACAGATGGGAAGATGAGAAGCTGTGTCTGTGTCCCAATAATGTGTTCTACTTCTGATCCAGAGGCTCCCACCATGGTGATGGTTCAGCCCATGGCTGGGCTGAATATTTGGAGATCCTGGGTACCGTCCCGATCTGTCACTTCCAGTTCACAACTGTCATGTGAAAAAATTATCCTGAGCATTGAGTGGCTACGGGAAGGGATCAGGGTCATGGAAATAAACCCTCACCAGTGGACTCTGAAGGGTTTTAGGTCTCATGATTTGGGTCATAAGCTGGGTAGATGAAGAGGGAGGAAGCTCCTTTCAGCTGCTAAGGACATCTGTTCCTCTCCTGCAGAGTGGCGAAAAGGGAATCTGAATCTTGCCTGAGAGACTGAACTGTACTTTACAATAGGGAGCTGCTTTTGTGATGACACAGAGGCAGGTGTTTTGGTGCATAATAAATTAATTTAGCTTGGGAGCAAGCCCAGTGCTTCTACACCATCAGATATTTATCCCAAAGCAGATTTCACACTTAGTTCTGGAAAGGGATGAGCTTTTCTGAACCAACCAGTGGTGGATGAGATTCTGATGTGCTAAAAAAGAGCTTCAAAGAAAAGTAGCTGATAGCCTTCAAAATTAAAAGAAAATTAACTGAGAACACAGGAGTAGAGAATTTATACAACTTGCCAATGTAAGGCTCTAAAATTTTTTACTGACTTGTAACTGATCAAGTTCCAAAGACTGCTCATGCTTAAGCCGCCTAAACACTTCCAATTCCTTCCCCAAGACCAGAATTTGAAATACAGTGGTGAAAAGTGGTCTGAAATGACAGATTACCCATGAAAACATTCCCATTCACGATATCGTATTATATTAGACCAGTTTTGACATCAGAAAATGATACAACCAAAAAAATAGGAAGAGATTGAAATAAGTCTCTGAATATCAGAGTTGCAACATGCCTCACAAGGAACAAAGGTATTCTCCACCAAGTGCTGCAGTGGCTATTTCATTAATGAAGTTGTGTCCTGGCACAGAGGATTAAAAGGCTTCAAAGTTTTTTTTTTTGTTTTTTTTTTAAGGACATTCACTGTTTTCACAGTTTCATAACAACCTTTTTGCTGTAGCTTTTTTGCTCTTTGAACAGAATGTTTGCTAAATCTGTAATTTTCAATATATTTCACCAAGGCATAGCAAACTGTCAAAATTCCCAACAATGTTGAACTCAAATTAGTTTCCAAAGTAGGGGCATGATCCCCACCAGGCTGACTCGGAAGATGGAATTAGTAAGGAAAAAGTTGATTTCATGTTATTTTCCTTCATTTATTCCCCATGATGATAAAAGCATAAGATAGAGAGCTAGAACTTGCCATGGGAATGCCATTAGATTTTCAGTTTAAACTTTTAAACTAGTTCTTGTTTAAACTGAAATTATTTTTTTTTATTTATTTTTGCTCTTCATGATTACAGCCGCACAGCATTCCCTATGACCTAATCCATCAGCTCTCAGATTATTAATTTATTTCTTCATTGTCATGCTATTATTTAGATGGAAAAATCATCAGCAGTTAGCTAAGCAGAGCCAGATAACCAGAGTCATCCCTTGCACTGCAAGGAAAAATACTAAAACTAAACAGCTCTGCCAAGAAAGGCCTGGAGCCAAGACTGCTCATTAAAGCCTAGAACATCTGTCTGCTTATGACTGCCTAAGATCTCAGTGCAGCTTTTTTTCCTCTGCTTTTGACCTTCACTGGGATTCCCAGCACAGATCTACACTTGAGTCTAGCCATAAATATTTAACCAGTCCCCACAGAGGGTGGATTACTCTCTTCCACAATAACCTTCACCTTCTTCCTCCTAACTCACCTTGCATTTACCTGAGGAGGTTAAACAGGGATTGACTAATCAGAAAAATAAAAGGTAAAAGGAAAAAAAAATCCTGAAGATGTATATGTCTGTCCCAGGAGGCAACTTCCATAGCCTGATTGATTTTCCTTTCAATATTTGTCATGTTTCACAAATTAAAAATAATATATAACAGAGATAAGAGGAGATACCTGAATATTCTGATGAAAGCTGAAATTAGATTTTATCACTATTTCAGTGTTATCTACACTGCATTGGTGTTTTGGTGTGCTCAGAACTGCAATTTGCAACTTCATTTCATTCTTCTGGAGGTAAAATATGTAGCAAAACCTACCCACACTCAGTGGATAGATCTGTGATGAGAGGGATGAGAGGGATTTGTTGTTCTTTGGTGATCCAGGCACTGCAATTTGTTTCAGTGTGGGGTGCAGCTGCAGGTACCATTGTATTGTAAATTTACATTTTTGTCTGTGTTGTGACAGCACTTAGCCATTTCTGAGAAGTTTGGTTTTCCTTGGTGATAGGAGGTGGTTCTGCTAATGGTAGAAAGCAGTCCTGTTGTACAATCTTAAAGCCTAGGTGTGGTTTTAATGTCTAGAAAAATATGGGCCATAAAGGGAAGGGTTTTCCTTCTTACTTTTTGGAGAAGATGGTTGCAGTCCTGGTGCAGGAAAGATCCCTGGACTGGGTTGAGGTTTGAGTGCTTGGGCTAGTGGAAGATGTCCCAGCTCAACCCAGGAGGTTTGGAAAGAGATGACGTTTAAAGGTCCCTTCCAAACAAATGATTCCATGATTCTGTGATTTGATGTAGAAATCTGTGCCCTATGTGAACAGACCCATTGAGGGAGTGTCACCAATTTCTTTATTGGTCACAACAAAAGTCCACTTCTTGTCCTGCACCAGCGTGGGCTATCACTGGCCATTCTTTAGTGGAAACTTTGTGAGCTTTGATTCAGTGTACATTTTTCAGGATCCCTTTGGGATAAATGTGCAGTGCTAGTGCTAATTTCCCAGCAGCCTGACTGTTTCCTTACCATTGTTCTGGAGAAGCTGGTGTTCCTTCCATAGTAATAAGTTAATAACTTTTCCCACCCACTCTTCATGACCTATTACATCTTGATGCCTTTTTTGAAATTGTTATTTTTGCTAAATTTCTTGTGCTCATCTAACCCTCCTGCATTTAGAAAGACTAATTAACCAGAATTAATTTAACAATGCTTTTCTATTTAGCTGAAGACTATTCCTTTGGCATCAGCCTGGCCTACAGGCAAGAACATGACAGAAAGTGTTTCAGATCCTGCCTTGCCTCAGACACTTGGGCACATCCTAGACTGAACTGTCAAGTTGTGTGCACCAAGCATTGGCTCAGCTAACTCCTTCCTTCCCTCAGTCAGAGCTACACCTCAACACGCTTGCAAAAGAGTCTTGGAGTCCCTCTGGCACTGTATGACCTGAGGCACTGTGCACAGCTGGATGGCTGAGCCTTTTATCTGCTTTGCAGGAGTTACTAAAGCCCCAGGTGAGGGACCCAGGGAGAGGTCACAGATTGGTGCTGCAGCTGGGCTGGGGAGACTGAGAGTGGAGCTGTTTTAAAGAAGCCCTCGTGGCAAACTCCACATCTCCTTGTCATGTCTCTGCCTCTTCCATGATGCTGGAGAAGAGACTTCCATTGCTGCTGAGCAGTCTCAATGCCACAGCTTGTGCCACAGGAAAAAAACAAGATTCTTTGTATCTTACCTTTTCCTTAGGTAGAATAATGAGGAAAAGCACATTTAACCTTTTAAAGTGCATAGATAAGATGGCAATTTGCATGTACAACCTGTCAGATTATGTCCTAGTTGCAATCACTGCAGGCCAGGATACAGGTGAAGGTGAAGCAGAGGCTGAGAGTTGCTGTCTGCAGGGCCACATTTCTGCTTTTCTTTGTAGTCAGACTAATCAAGGTCTGTGCTACCTTACTGTCACACTATTTCTGCCTCCTGCTTTTTTAAACAATGACTACATGAACAAAGATTGCCTTGCTTGCGTGTTGGGTATCATGGCTCAAAGATCAGCTAGGAAGTACATTGGTTTTATCAGATACAGTACAGACACCACGCATAGTACATTTACAGGAATATAAAGTTAATCATATGCAGCTATTAGGAAAGCAGTAATCATCAGTCTCTGAATGCTGGATAGCTTGCATGACAAACATGCTTTATAAATTAATGCTTAACTTACCTACAAGCCTCCCAAGGCCTTCCTCCTCAATGTCCAGCTACAAGCTGAATTTCTTTTGACTTAAATTTCTGACTTGACCTTTCCTCCTCAGTTGTTTTGTATGGTGCTGGTTTTACTCTTGAAGGAATCAGTATCATCTTTAGCCCTGATCAGTCACAGTCTTACACTGAGAAGGGATCAGCACCTCAGTAGTGGATAAGCATATTTGTTCTAAATGTGTGTGGCAGATGTAGGTAAATAGTGTTAGCCAACTGCCTTATTGATTAAACTTTGTTGATTTTTTGTATAATAACACAAATAATTTATTATTTTATGTAGGTCTGGAATCACAATTTTGGTTCATTATTCTTCAGTGAACACACTGTATCAGTGATAGTGGAAACAGTAGGACCACACGGTCTGACCCAGTGTTTTGGGTCCCTTATGGCAAGAAGGATGTTGAGGCACTGGAGTGTGTCCAGAGAAATGCAATAGACCTGGAGAAATGTCTGGAGCACAAGTCTGAAGAGGAGGGGCTGGGGGATATGGCAGAGCTTAGCCTGGAGCAAAAGAAGCTCAAGGGGGAGCTTTAGGCTCCCACAACTCCCTGACAGGAGAGGGCAGCCAGGTGGGGACTGTTCTCCTCCTGTAACAAACAATAGGAAAAGAGGAAATGGCCCCAAGTTGTTTCAGAGGATGTTTAGATTGGATATTAGAGAAGACTTCTTCCCTGAAAATATTGTCAAGAATTGGAACAGGCTGTTCAGTGAAGTGATGGAGTCAATGTCCCTGGAAATGTCCAAAAACATGGAAAAGTGGTGATTTAGTGATGGGCATTGTCAGTGCTGGAGGATGATTTGACTTGGTGATCTTAGAGGCCTTCTCCAACATTAATGCTTCTGTGTTTCTATGAATATCATGTATGATGAACATTCTCTCATCTGATCAGCTTAAAGACATAAAATGAACTCCTGTCTCTGGCTGAGTCTTGCATATGTGGATGAACCTTTACACACTGAAACAAGAGAGAAGTGAATATCAGGTGATGCAGGAAGTTGAATAGATATCTAACAAAACACATAAATAAGTCACCTAGATTTCTTCAATAGCAAGGATTTGACCCAACAGGACCTGTGTTTTTATGGTACTGTGTGCATAAATTCAGAGACAGACTGATGTATGTTTTAGGATTTGCAGACCCATCTTCTACATCTTAGTTGTCTCATGTAACTGCAGAAAAAAAATGTCCTAATTGCAGTTAACCACAGTGATTGAGTGAGTAAAGGGGATTAAAGCAATTTCCTGCCATACAGTGCCACAGTGAGCTCTGATACTCACCAATGCCCAGGGAATGCAGCATTAGACCCATGGCAGTGCTTGATGTGGATGGAAGAGCCAGGTAAGAACTGCACTGACTGAGGATGTATGGGCTGTTAGTCACCCTCCCTTTCCTCAGCTCTGCCTCTGCTGGGGTTTCCTTGGACACCCCAGGCTCCTACACAGCTTCCAGCAGCTGCAAAAGTTTTCCAGGCCCTGGTTTTAGTAGGGGGTTGTTTCCCCACACTGTGTCCCATGGTGAGGGACAAGCACTGTACAGTTACAGGATGAGTTTTTGTGCCATCTGGCCCACAGAAGTTACCATCAGAGCTTTAAAAACCCCATTATTTGTAAATACAGTTACATTCATCAAAACAGCTGTTTAGGACCTTGAATGTTTAGGAAACCAAAAAAAACCAAACAAACTCAAACTACTGAAGCGACTTCCAAAAGTATTTTCTGACCCCTTTAGAATAAATGTCCTTCTTGTTTTCCCCTAAGGAAATCCTTCCTATCTGTCCTGTGGAGAGGAGACCAAGCCAGCATGATTGTTGCTCCTTTCTGCTGTCTGCAACATGCTGTTGGTGGAGAAAGTGAAGCAAAGCTTTCTTTGAAAGTGTTTTGACTAAGGCAATTTAAATACAGTGGGTTTTGACGTTGTTGTTGTTTAAAGGCTACCTCTTGATTTACTGTGTTGCTTCCAAAGTCTGTACTGACCAAGGAGAGAAGAAACAGGAGGGAAGCTGGAGTGGGAGAGGAAGCAAGACTATTTATCACCCAACCTAACTTTTATTTCCTCTCTCAATGATTGTATGTTTATTGCACTGCCTGAGGCTCAGTACAAAGTCTTTTAGATCAGCGACGAATTAATCAAATTAAATTCTGTGACCCTTTTGCTTTTGGGGAGTGTTTCAAGCCTCTCAACACCCTGCCTAATTTTTGCTTCTTACTTTGCTCTCTGTCCAGCAGTCAAGCAGTTCTTCCTTCTCAACTTGGCGTCTCCCAGCTATTTATCTTCACTCTCTCTGGCCAATGCCAGAACGTCTTGTTTGAAGTTTTTTCTCAGACCACTGCTAGTTTATGAAGCTGTGCAGATTCCACGTTGGGTGTGCAGCTGCTTCACGTCAGGCACAATTGGCCTCTGCTGGGCTCTTGGCTTTAAAAGGCGATAAAGAATCAGGGCCAGATTCTCATCTGGGCCCAGCATAAATCAAAGCATCTCCCCATTGAAATCAGCGAGGTTGACTTCAGGACTGAAGTATCTACTGAGGCAAAAGGACAGTGTGGGGCTGGAAAGTTCCATCCACAGCTTCAGTGGCACACCAGGGCAGGACACTGGGCATGCCAGGGTCCTTCTGTCTGTGTTCAACCTGCCGGGTGCTGAAAACAGCCTATATTCAACATTTGTAAGATTTTCTTAGCTTAGAGGGAGTGGGTCTGTTAAGGCTTTGACGTTACCAGTCTGAGCACTTGTGTAAGTGGCTGTTTAGGAAGAATTAGAAGAAAAAGTGTTTTCTTTATCTCTAGACTGTACACAATACTATTTCTTGGCACTAATAATGTGGGTGCAAGGCAAGAGGTCTGTTTGGAGGAGGCAAAACAGAGCAATGACTGCACCTTCATTACAAACCTACTGATCAGTGTGACTCAAAGCTGGGCATAGGAAAATCTGAGCTTAAAGCATCTGGGAGTGAGAGAGATCTTGATCTACTCAGAGCAATCTGCATCCTGTCCTACTCAGCTGCAAAAGTGAGAGTTGGGGTCTGACCTCCAGAACATGATCTGAGGCTACTCCCCCATTCCCACTGCCTTCCAGGAGTTTTATATCCATGTGTCACAGCAAGAGAAAACTTAAAAGGGCTCGGTCTGCCTGATTGCAATAATGATGTTGAACAACAAAAGAAGAAAGAATGTCCTGTTTAAAGGTCTCAACAAGAAGGAAGTCAGAATAATTCCCCTGTAGATCAAGGGTTGAGGGGAGGAGTGGGAAAGGAAAGCTTTGACTATCTGTGGAGGAGTCTTTACACAACCTCAACGACTTGAAAAGACCCAAGGACTCATAATAAGAATCATTAGTGATTTGTCATTGAAAACATGCACCTGGACATAGATCCCCATAGGCTTTTGCAGCTGCACTGAGTCTGACCAAGATTTCTCATGGTGCAGTGCAGCCTTTAGGAGGCTTCAGGACTAAGTGCAATGCAGAGTTAACTGTCAAGCAAGGGCAGGACTGGATGGCTCGAAGGGATTTGCTAATGAGCTATCAAGCTGTGGGTCACTGGTTGAAATTTAATCTGTAAGAACAGTGACAGAAAATCAAATCAAAGTGCTGACGTCAGAGTGATGCTGGAGCAACAGCGAAAGCGTTGCTGGTGCCTTATGCAGCAAAAAGAGGCAGCTTAAATAAATTGGGAGAAGACTATGAGGAGCTTGTTGGGATCCCAACTGCAAAATGCAGCTCAGCCAATTTGTGTTATACCTGTCAGTAACTCACTTGTCTTCCTGCAGTTGCTTGTGAATGACAACAGACTATCTCCTCAGAGAATCTGACCCAAACTCAGCCTTACATAGAACAGAAAACACATTTGTGGAGACACCTGGGTAGAGTTTGGTCAGCAAAGAGTGTCACAGAATGTGAAACAGCAATGTACCACAAAGCTCAGTAGCTTATGGTGATGCTGATGGAGTTTTTGTTGTGATTAGATCCTATGTAGAGATCAGTAGTAATAAAATTCCCATCCCTATCTCACAAGGAAACTTGGTAGTTTCAACATAGCTTTCTTAGGTCTGGGGAGAGCCACATTACTGCAGGCTTTTAAACCAGGTCTTGAGGTTTTCATGGTTACCAGATGGAAGGTTGAGGAAGGAAGGGGCAGGGGAGCCAGATGCCCTCAGCAGTGGTGATACTGGATATGTGGGTCAGAACGTTGGCTCACGAAGGCTTATTCTGGTGCTTTTTACACTTCTGGTGTTGTCCTCTTCACTGATTTTTCAAGGGAATTCAGTGGTCCTTCCTCTGGTCCCAAGCAGCTGAGCTGAGGATACAGAATTTCCCCAGATGGCACAGAGTTGCCATTGGAGCTCAGTGTCTCTGGCCTTCCCCTCCTCCCCTGCAGGCAGGAAAGGCAGCAATAGTCAGCATTGTTTTCTGTGCCACCTATGATTAGTTGGCATAAAGAGCACTTAAGTAAGTTGACACAGCCTTTGAGTTGCTTGGTCTGCTAAAAAAAGGAAAGAAACAAAACCTCCCTGAGCTACTCCAGGGTGTCTTTGCTGCCTGAAGTCTCATCTGCACCAGTAAAAACTAGGGATGAGGTCAGCTGTGGAAAGTTTGTCATCCAGATATTTATTTAATTTTTATTAAAAAAACCCAAAAAGTCTTGGAGAGCAACACGTTAAAAGAAAAATAGCTAAGCTCCAGATTCACGCAGATTTCCTGTTTTGCTTCTTAACAAAACCTCAAAACCACTTTGAACAAGTTTCCCATCTCAGCTGAGGGTGGAGCTGTGTGCGCCCTACACGTGGCCTCCAGAAGTGTGCCCAGGGAGAGCAGCACACCTCCTCTGGCATGGTGGAGCCAAGTTTGCTGCTCACAGGGCAGGCAATGCCTGTGCTTGGCTGCCCACTGGAGCTTCTGACTCAGCCAGTTACGCTGGAAAACTTTAATTTTCCTGTTTCCAGCAGAACAGACAGTACAGTAGAGATGTGTCAGGCAAAAACTGGAAGCAGTTGATAGAGGCATGCCTCCCCAAGATACTAGGCAGATATCAGCTGCTGTCAGTGCACTGCTGTAATTTCATTGATTTGATCTACTGAGACAACATCTCAGTAAGTAAGAAGAGCAGGGAAATATATTGCGCTGAAATTAATGGTTTGCTGCCTGATCTCCTCTTAAATGAATTCATTGCAATCTGAAGCAATGTGTGTGTTTTGCAAACCCAGCATTCCTTGGCTCCTACACTGCATCATGACATTACTTTAGGCGGTGAGGAAGATCTTATTTGTGATATAGTGGTGTAGCCTGGGAACTCTGGATGGAGTTATGGCATTTGGGTGTGTAATTTTAAGTAACAATAAGCAGTGCTTAACATTTCCTCCCACATGAGAAGCGCACCCATTAAAAGTTTAGCCAAGTCAGCTGTGCAAGTTCTTGCACAAAGAGACAAACTGCTAAAGAGCTAATAGGAGCCACTCTTATGTTAAAGAGTGGGTAGAGCATGCATTAACCCAAATTCTCCTTCTCTGCTGCTAATCATGAAGAGTCTTGCTGAGATCAAAGAAACCCCTAGCAGGTAAAATTGGTAATAAATCAGGCTCAAGCCCAGGTTCAGAACTCGAGTCATTTTCTCAGCACTGTTCCTGAGATATTGCGTAGCTTGAAGAAGTCAGTGAATGTGATTTAGACCATTCATGAGTCAACTTAAGTCCCTGTGAGAATGCACTAGATGTGTCTATGTCACAGGGAATGGCTCAGTCTCTTTCATCTGAAGAGGAACCTACCTCCCAGAGAAATTGAGTTTTACATATAAATCTAGACAGTGTGTTTTAGATATAAGAGGTACTTAAACACATAAGCATATGGTTTCATTTTTAATCAGTGACTGACAGCTTGTGGCAGTCCATCATGACTCATAAGGGGGAAAGAGGCTGCTAATACCTCCCAAGGTGTTGAAAAGGGCCCACTTATTAAGCCACAGTTTGACCAAAACCACCACTTTCAGATGATATTGAGCTAGCAAAGAAGCATCATCAAGAGAAATTTGGAGCATGTTCACATTCCTTATGTGGTCAAAGTAGAAAGGTATCCTATGTCCCTGAGCTGCTTGATGCAGGCTGGTTTGTGTTCATACAGCTAAGAGCTGCTAGCAGCTGAGCAGGCAGATCCTCCATACTGCACAACACTTGATCCTGATTTCCACTGGAGAACATGTCCCTGTAGACGTGGTGCAAAATTTTCAGTATTCCTGGGCTTGTATGTTTGGAGGTTTGCGTTTGGGTTTTGTTTGTTTATTTATTTGTTTCCTAATACAGAAGCCAAAATGTTTTAATTTTTTTTCTGCAGCCATGTGTTTCCTGTGTGCTCTGGGGAGTGACAGAAGGGTTATTGGGGTTTGAGGCTTCAGACTAGCACTGAAATATTGCATCACATAAAGACACAAAACTGTGTGGTTCTTGTTCAAGCTGTGCCTGGAACAGAATCTGCAACACACAGGTCAGCTTTGCCATGCCCATCTTTTCTCACAGATGGAACAAATGGCTCCCTAATGGCCGGCTAATAACTACAGAGTGTGGAGGACCCGGGTGCCAGGATGCAGGAGACATGTCAGACATGTCAGCCTGGCAGTGTGGAAGCACCCAGGCATTCCTAAGTGTCAGCTAAGTCTGGGTTACCAGGGAAGGCTTGTTCCCCAGCCTAACTCAATTCATGCCATTTATATGACAGAAGTTTCACAAGCAAAAGACCACCCCATTTACGGGGTTGACCTCTCCAGTTTCTGCATGCCACATTGCTAGTTGTTGAGTGGTTGACCTTAGTGCCTCCATTCCAGCCTCATCTTCCTCCTGGAATAGCTGGGGCAATGGGAAGTGCTGGGGCCAGACCCCCTTGGTCTGGATAGCCTAGATCTCTATGTTTCTATTTTCAGGATAAGTGTTAAAATGATTACTATCTTGTGCTTCCTCCCACTTATCGTTCAACCCAGGTGCTTGCCCTTCAGAGGGGAATTTATATTTTTGATTCCCACATAAGCAGGTTTGCACACTGTTGAGCCTTGAATTAAGCAATTACCCATCCACACTTGTGAGAATAATACTTCCTAGTACTTATGCCTGGAGTGGCTGCATGTAACCACATTAAAGCATCCCATGAAGGGCCTACAGCTCTCCATTCTGTTGATGGAGAAATGTGTGAACATCACTTGGGTCCTCCTTCAGAGGCATCTGTCACTGCCATGCCTGTATGGTTTGCATAGGCACCTGTCCTAAGAGATCTGAATCATTCTGCTGAAGCTAAGCACCTGTCTTATTTTAGAAGTAGCAATGAATACACTGAGTGCCTAAAGCAGACAGCCTCAATCTGGCCTCCAGAGTCTCCTTGCTCACTGGCTGATAGAATGAGATAATAGTCCTTGCCCAGCTCATAGAGCTGTGGAAAGGTTTTAGTTAGTTAATACTGGAAAGGCTTTGAAACATAAGGAATGAAATGGGGTTTACAAACCAAGTGTATTTTTAAGATTTGATGGCACTTTCTGCTTCACTTTCACACCATACCTGAGCAGAGCATAGGGAGGCTGCAACGTCTGATTCATCGTGAATCATGAAGAAGAAGAATACTTAAAATGTGGATGGTATTGATGCATTTGCACTAGCTAAAATGTTACAAGGAAGAGGGATTAATTCTCACTCCAAGAATGCTGTCCAAAGTGCTGGCGGCTCTCCCCTTTTTATTAACTCTCAGTATTAAACCATCTCTAGTGGTGTCCTCAGTCAGCTCGTACTCAGTGTTTAAACAAGATGTGCCAGAACGGAGCTGGAAATGTGAGACTCCTACTAGGATTTGCAGAGGACCTAATTACTCCCCAGTGACAGTGTTGGCTAGCACAGGTTCTCATTCTCAGCACTGTAGTCCCCCAGGTAGCTTTTGGTCTTCCATTTCTCTGGCATGATTGATGTTAATTATAGCCATGCAATTCCAACAGTGGGCAAGACACCCAGGAGAAGCTAATATCCCTGAAGTCCTCCTAGTGCTTAGCATCAGATTAGCACACAAAACTCCTTGGGCTAAGTCCCTTGGCAGGTCACACCATTTCATCAAATTACAAAATAGCTTATTAGGTTTCCAGTCATATTCCACCTATATGTAAATCCTTAATGAAAAGATATTAGAAACTTAGTCACCAAGCACTTTGCCTCCTCTGCTATATGAAACACAGGTAATGGCTACAGGGTAAAGACAGGAGAGGGAGCATCTGAAATAAACTGTATAACTGGAGGTGATGTCACTAAACACCCAAGGGATTCTGTCATTCCACTGGTCATCAGGAAGAAATGGCCTCAGGAGAAGATGGCTGAAGGGCATCCAGATGGCTGGATTGATCCTATCAGTAGATATCCTGCACCAAGGACACCTCTTTTCTTGGACATAACACAGTTTTGCCAGATTTTTTGCTCCTGACAGTGTGCAAGAGGAATCCCAGCATTGCTGGCTGGCCCTCATGCATTTGTCCCAGCAGTGTTCTGTCCACTAAACTGGACCCAGTAAAAGGATTCTTTTGTAGTGACCCTTCACACAGAAAGATGCTCATCTTTCCAACATCTTTTTTTAACTATAAAACGTCATACTTTCTGTTATTATCCCAGAGAATCTGTGGCTGCCCCTGGATCTCTGGCAGTGTCCAAGGGCAGGTTGGACAGGGCTTGGAGAAACCTGGGATAGTGGAAGGTGTCCCTGCCCATGGTAGGGGCATGGAATTGGATAATCTTTAAATTCCCTTCCAACCAAAGTCATTCTATGATTCTGTGATTATCATCCTTTTGTCTTATGACATTCTCAAAGTAGAACTTACATTTGCCTCCAGGGGTGGTGTCTAATTCAGGGAATAAAAGATGAAAACCAAGTAAAAATTTAAATTCTCTGGCAGTCAGTGGAGTCTCAGGTAAAATGACCACTTTAGTCGAGTTCAGACAGGAGTGAATGTCACAAGAGTGCGTCTCCCAATGAGAATTTACAAGCCAGTGGAGTTTGTGCTCTTGTTGCATATGCTATTAAATATTCTGCCTAATTTGTAGGTAGGTGCCTTTCAGCAGTAGATCTCAGACTAGTTTTGCAAGAGAGGTCAATATCTTTCCCCCCATTTCACGGGCGGATAAACCAAGGTGCAGGGAGGTCTAATGCCAGAAGTTTGGTGTCAGACAAGAAACAGATAATTGCAACAGACTTAAATGCATCATTGTCCATGAGTGTCATTCTTATTTATAGTAATTCTTATTGCACCATCAGCCACAGAGCTATGCAGGCATACCAAAGACAGGAATAGAGCAATACTGACCTCTTCTCTACAGATAAGGATGTGCTCTACAGAGATGTTTTTTTGGGTTTTTTTTTTGGTTGGTTTGTTGGTTTTTTTTCCCCCAGAAATGATAAATGACTTAAAAAAGAGTAAGTGCCATTTCTCCACCTGGGTGATTATACCCAGAGGCAATAGAAGTAATTTTAGGAAATGATTCTCCTCCTATTTACATCAAGCTAGTAGCAATACTTATTTTAATACAATTGCCAAGAGACTTTATTTTTAGATCCACATAGTATCATTCTGAAATTCTTGCTTCACTCAAAAAAAGTGAAGACATTTCAACAGGAACATGAAATTCACTGGAAGAATTATTGCTGCCTCACAAATATATATTGATAGCCTAAGAAGACAGTGATCCTTTCTTTCCCATAATGAGAAATGCTTCAGATCTATAAAGCATCCCTAATATTTTACTTTAAAAGACAAAATTACAAGTTGAGTTACCTTTCAGTAGGAAGTTTATAGGTTTTCTAGCTCTTAAGGGACCCCTTTGGGAGCCTTATTTCATCTAAATGATATTGTTCTCTTGATAACTATCACATTCCTATAGGAAAATTTGTCAGTGGGGCATAATATTAGTTTAAAAGGTCCCAGAAAACAATACAAAATTGAATAGGGAAAAAAAAA
>VZTB01018170.1:202854-224205 GCA_013397245.1 Thryothorus ludovicianus
GAGGTTTATGGATCACCTACTAAAGACCAACACTAAGGTAGTCTTGATAATTTAGGAATCCAGAAGAAGTCCTGTTAGACAAGCTTGTGGTGGCAATAAATTTTTAAATTTTAAATTTCATCTATTTTAAATTTTAATTAAATTTAAATTTTAAATTTCATCTATTAATATTTGTGGAGATCAAGACGCCCTTTCCTCAGCCATGCTACCAGGTTTGAACACAAGTTAACAACACACCATTGACTCCACTTGATTTTCAATTGTCTGTTGGTTTTGTCAGTGAAACCACACTCCTTGCTTCCAGTGTCCATTTATTCTACCCTTTTTCCTCTGAACCATGAAACTGTTTGGTTTAAAAGGAGAAGAAACCAGGACATGTCTACGTGTTACAGTCCCATTCCTCATGAGAATTTTTTTGGTGTCACAAAAAGCAATGTGTACCCACAGAGCTTTATACAACCTAATTAATGACCAGTTGACACTGTGCCTCTAATTGTCCACAACTGGAAGCAAAAATGCTGCCTGTGAGCCAAAGCTGATTAATGCTATTACTTGATGAATTTCTTTTTTTTTTTTGAAAGGAGTCGAGGGAGAGCCACAACAGCCTTGAACTTTCACAAGAACTGCTTTAGGGGAATTTTGATCTTGCCTGCTGTTTTGTTTGTTTAAAAAAAGGGTGATGTGTAATCTTCAGGAACGTACCTCATCATCCAACCCACAAACTGTTGGCAAAATAATAAACTTACACAGAACGTACTGTTAGATCCTTTTTTTTTTTTTTAACTTCTTCCTTTCAGAGGTATAAATCACAGCTTTTTGCTTTTGCAGCTTAAAGTATAGGCTTTGCTCTGGGTAGTTGGCACTGTTTTTTTCTGGCCAAATGTTCCATGCTGGCTCTAAAGAAACTGTGGACATTGAGTTGGCTATAGTTTGTCTTTGAACTTGTTTGCAAGAATTCAGTCTTCAGAGGCCTCCAAAAAAAAAATAATACATAGTTTATTTATCAAATTGCTGTTTAACTCTTTTGTGTACTAAATTACAGGTGGTAATTTGACTTCAGTTTTTAATTTTTTAAATTTATCTGAGTTTCATGCACTGTTTGCCTCTTCTTGTTTACATAAATACTATCATCCTGCCTTTTAGGTCCAAAATGTCTGCACCTTTCTGATTATCTTACACAGTCTGGACGAGACTGTCTATTTGTATTTGCAGTAGAGATTATGTATTTGTAATGTAGTAGAGAAACATGATTATTGCTGAATCCTTGGCTGTTAAGTTGCCTACAATGTATTTCTAAGTAATTTTGAAAGGAATACTAAATTCTAAATAGTATGGAATAGGAGTGCACCATGGTCTCTCTCCTTGGAGAAGTTTCTGGTTTTGTCAAATACGGTTTGAAGTTTTAATCAGGCAAATGTTCAGCAAGAAATAAGTGATAGTTATTGGTGTGTAAAACATTTCAGGTCTTGTGTTAATCTTGGACTTTTCCCTACAGCATCCTTGAACTGCTTTCTTCTGCAGTGCTTCCCTTCCATTGATGCGATGCCATCTTTGGTACTCTAACAAAGGGCTATATAAATGTTTGGAACCTAGAACAGATGTTTTTGGGCAGCTTTCATTCAGTTTGCCAAGTTCAGGCATAAAACAAGATCCTGACCGCTTGTGGTTACTGTAGATGGGATGATTTTTTCAAAGGAAGAGTAAGCATGCTGGGCTCAATGACTTCCTGTCTTCTGGCATCCTACCACATGTCTTCTTTACTATACCATAATGTTTCCCAAGTTTGCTTTTGTTTCATTCTCATAATTGGCTTTGTATATCCACTGACTGATCTGATTTTCCTATCAAGACAAGGCTGTTCACTCCAGATTTTCACTAGTGTAACTGAGAGGAAAATTTGGTCCGTATGCTCTGTAATAAGATATATCATCACTGTCAATATTTTTCTTCTTCCCATCACTCCCTTGCCATATGGCAACTTCACAGGAAAGAACTGAACTGCATATGTTCTAAGTAGAACTTCTTCATTCCCTGCAAAGTAGAGGTTGGTTTTAATATCATTCAGATTAAAAAATGGAGGAAGTCCTTTATCCTTTAGCCTGAGATTTTTACTAAATTCTAGCCACCCAAAAAACAGGCAGCCTGTGGGAATTCGTCTTCTGAGCTCCTCCTACAGTCACTGAAGGGAAGAAGCAACTTTGAGAGGGTGACTCATCATATCCTAAGAGTTGGGGGAAAATTTTGTTTTCATGAACATCAGTGCAAATCTGTTCAATACTCACTGGTCTTAATTGTGTTGAACTGATGAGTTGCAGACGCAGAGGCATCTATCCATCTGTGCTGGTGATTGGAAAAGGGATGGGGGTGATTCTCCTGAGCTGATGTTAGCCTGTCTCAGGTGTGTTTTGGCTTGTGGCTGGCAACTCTCTCAAAAGAACACCTGAGCATGACTCAGTGGGCAGCCAGAGCCAGGGATGATTTTCAGTCAGCAAGACACAGATAAGGTGGTTATGTTTCAAGTAGGAATTTCCATCCTAGTGAAACAAGCCATTCTATTTGTTTTCAGGGGCAGTGTGTGCTGGCCCATTTTATTTCCTGATGTAGATATAGCCCAAGAGGTGTAGGCAGTCTAAAAAGGAAAACAAAAACCCAACAAAAACATAAAGGAAAATTAAAGATGAACCTGAGAGTTTCTCATTGTCTGAAACTGGGACTTGTGTGCAAGTAGCAGCCCAAGAGAAAGAAGCCACTGTTAGTGAGCCTTTTCTTATTCTAAAGTTTGAAGGGCTCTTCTTGGTGTTGCTGCTAGAAGTGGCTGACAGTGACTATGGAAAATAGTATTTGTAAAGAAAGATTTCCAGTACCCACTATACCTAAATGACTGTCCTAAACCAGTCACCTCAATGACTGTCTTAAACCAGTCACCTCATGGACTCCCCTTGAAGATGTCGTTTGGAAACTGGAGGTCCAGAGGGTCTGCACCCAGGGAAACACCCTGTGTCACACAAGTACTTCTGAAAATTTTCTGAGATCTACCTGCTGGATTTTAAGACTTGGGACAACTCTGCCTTAAACACTCTCACTGCTCACCACAGAGAGCCCAGATGGAGCAACAAGCAGAGCAAAAAGTTTCAGCCACTTTCAACCACTGCTGTGATACCCAGGGACTGTGAGATAAATTCAGATGAACAACCCTAAGTTTCTTCCAGGGAGTGTGTGGGCGTTGCAGACATTTAACTGCCAGGCTATTCATTTTTCTGCACTAATAGTTTCCATACTAGCTGACTGACCAATCTCCCTGATGTGCCGCATCAGTTTTCTTATTAAATATGAGAATAATGAATGTTAGGAATGAGCCTCGAAAGCTCCTCATCTCCCAGATTGGGTCTTGGTGCCAAGTGTCTGGCTGGCATCGTCTCCAGGATTCTGCAAACAACATCTGCATGAGCGTGTGGGTTGTGTAACCCATGAGGTTATTCTAAGTGACTGCCATGCTCTGCTGAGCAGTGCTGATCAGGGCTGCTCTGCCAGGGGGAGGCTTTGCAGCCTGTGGGATGCACAGCCAGGCTGTGCCTTTCCCAGGACAGAAAAAGGGTACCATCATTTACAAACCCTGGGAACATTTCCCTTTCCTCGCCAGGATTTCTTTGGCCCCTGATGTGATTAATGAGACATCTCTGCTGAAATGATCACTGCTGTGATGAGCAGAAAATGACTGATTAGGAGACACTGACCCACCCCAGTAGCTGTCCTGGGGGGTGACCTGGAGAGGGATGATGTACTGGAGTTGGGGGATTTTGGAGGATGCACAGGAGGCTCCAACTCCTGACTGACAGCACACCTTGCTGCTGATCTGCTCATCCTCTGAGAAGTCTGGTAACATCTCTGCTAGTGAAAGAAAGGTGCAAAGTGCTCATCCTGCAGCCCATGACGTCTGATGTGATGCTGTACACGAAGGCAGTGCAGGCAGTAGGCTGGAGACCTGTGACTAAAATGCCATTAGTCCTCTGGAGCATCATGTTACTGCCTAGGAGGAAAAACTTGAATGTTAGAGCTGTAAAGAGAATTACACTTTGCTTCCTTCCCCCTGGCAAAAAGTACATGCTATCAACATTTTAGCAGAGGCCAGACCCACTTTTTCTGTCCTTCACCCCTGTTCAGTGCAGTCAATATGAAATAATTATTTTAAAGTAGCACATGACAATTTATTTTTGTAAAGAGGCTGAATATTTTTTTTGTTTCTCATGCCAACACTTGCTTAAGTTCAATTTTTAAATTACTATCAAAATCAGTACAAAGCCAGTCAGTATCCTGCTTCTAGACAGATACTAGGACTATCCTTGTTTGTTGTTTATGTTAACCTTGGGCTAAAGATTGGCTCTTTTTCAATACCTGAAACTTTCCAAAGAAAACAGTCAGCAATGTGCAAATAACTAAACCACACACCCAAAAATGACTGAAATAGCATGTGATGGGCCAAACTTTAGTTGGGTTAACTCAGGCATTTAGAGTAATCCTTCTTTACCCCTCTTAAATATCATGTAGGTAAGTCATGACAGCTCACTCAATGCCAGGAAAAGCTTGCATTATCCTCAAGGATGAATTCAGGACCTCAGGAAGCTACCAAGTCAAATGAAAAACAGAGACAACAGGCAATGGCTTAGCAGCTTAAGCCATATGCCACAGATCAGTCTAGCCATAATTTCAAATGCCAGAAGGATCATTACCAAGCTAATGCAGATCTATTGAGTGCTTGGCCATTTACTACAGGCAGAACAAGTCTTCTGAGTTAAATCCTGAGAAATTAGATCCTTTGGGGGTTTAAGGGCTATTAAAAATCACAGGATATATTCATAAGGGGTGGAGTTTATCAATCTTATGCCTTTAAACAAATTAGCCCTTTCCTCCCACAAATACACTTGCAGCTCCTAATTGCAAAAGGAAGATGGGAGAGGAACAGAGATTGAAACTCTCCAGTGATCTGGTCTGTCTTGCAAGAGCTGTACTCCTGTCATGACTGCAGCTCAAAGGCACTGTGTAGTTTTGCAATGAAAACCTCAGAGTGCTGTTCCTGGAGTTCCCATACCAGTGGCTGGGCTACAGCCCTGAATTCTTGTTTTGCATTTAGGACTAAGCGCAGATCAAATCTTACAGATTCAGTTATCTGTGTGTTCCAGGCACTTGGCATCCCAGTCCAGCAGTGTCTGTAATGGGAAGGCTGGGCTGACCTGGCCTCTAGCCCTTGTGGAAATTTTGCCAACCAGAGATGGCTTGTGAGCATTAACACTTGTAGACACTGAGGTTTGTATTATCATCACTAACCCACAAGAACAAGGGCAGATCAGGAATCAAACCCCTCTGTAATCTAATTATAAAACAAAAGATAAAGGGCAAAAGTTGGTGCAGGAGCAAGGGGACTGTATTGGTGAGTTTGACAGGAAGGGCACTGGTGTGACTGAAGAGGTTTGTAGGTACCACTACATAAACAGAGAATTAGAAAGCAAGCAGTGGGATAACTCTATGGGTGATTAGAGAAAACCTCATTGGAGTGCAAAAAATGCCATGGGAGATGGTGCAGAAGTGTTTAATTTGAGAATTATGTGGAAGGCTGATGGAACACAGTGCAACAGATTAATCACAGACAGCCACTATTTGCATAGAGAATGAGGGGTGTTACCCTACTGAAGGCTGAGAGAATTGGGTTTGTTCAGGCTGGAGAAGAGATGGTTTTGGGATGACCTGATTGTGCCTTCCAGTACCTGAAGGGAGCTTGCAGTAAAGATAGAGAGAGACTATTTACAGGGGTCTGGAATTACAGGAGAAAGAGGAATGGCTTCAAATTGACACAGAACAGGTTTAGAGTAGATATTAGAAAGAAATTCTTGACTGTGAGGGTGGTGAGGCCCTGACACAGGTTGCCCAGGGAAGATGTGGCTGCCCCATCTCTGGAAGTATCCAGATTGGATGGGGCTTGGAGAACCCTGGCATAGGTGGAAAGTGTCCCTGCCCATGGCAGGGGTTGGATCTCAATGACATTAAAAGTCCTTTCCAAAACAAACCATTCCATCATTCTGTGTTTCTCTGATTCTTTGATGGGGTGCAAATGTGAAGAGGAGGACTGGGATTCAGGTCCAGACCCAGACACCTGAATATGGGCAATCTGAAAGGAACACAAAAGAAAGCCAGGATAATAATGAAGATATGACTGTGATTACCACACTGTGGCTGCTTCACTTCTGAAAGATTGCAGATCAAGACTGCCTGCTGTTGTATACCCACAGACAAATCTCTTGGCTTGATGGAAAGATACTCAGTGAAATGTGATACCTATCCTTAAAATCTGAGCACCCCTGCACTGTGATTTATTGCTGTTCTGTGTGTCCATCTGTCACGGGTAGTCCTTCAGCATTTCCAGTGTCTGAGAGCTGCTGATGCTGGGAAGCAGGCATTGGTCCAGGCTAGAGTTCTTCAATATCCTTCTATGAAACTCTGGCAAGATCCAGACATGCTAAGTGTCTTTCCCAAAGTTGGATTATATCTAGCAATAGGAGCCAGATCTCCTAAATCACTGTTCTTTAGAAATCAGCTGATAACATTCTTATGGTTTTGTTTTAATGATTTGTTATTTAAAATGGAATGATGTTGGAAAATTGTCAGAATATTTGAAAACAGAGAGTGAAGTTACATTTAATGGTTCATATATTTTTGATTCATTTTCTATTTTAGGTTTTTATTGCAACAACTCACTCCAGAAAGGAAAAATTGAATTTTGCCTTTCTCTTTCAGCTTAAACTTGTGGTGAGGAACACAATGTTTAAATTCTTAGTTTGGAATAACTCTGCCTGTACAAATAATAAAATAGAAGAACAGATTTATCTGTCAGATACAGACCTTGGAGCATTTTGTGAAGAATATTTGAAAGATCAAAATATTACAGGTTTCTCACCAACACTGGGAGTTGAAAAGTAAACAGAATTACCTAGAGATATGACTGAAAGAAAATAAATTCTAAGGAAAAAAAAATCCCCCTAAATACATTGTTCTCTCTCCAGTGTTATATTAAACCAAAAATTACACTGGTGCTGAACAAGTAATTTATACCAGTGCAAAACCAAATAGTTTCAGCAAAGATGAAGGAGAGCTTTTGTATTTAAAGTATCATTACCAACAAAAGGCTTCAGAGCATTTTCCATTTTTAATTACTTCAGCAGCATGGAGAGCAGCAAAACACAAGTTTGAACTATCTTGCATGGGTTCTGAAATGCAAAAACCTGATAACTGATATAATAGATGATGCCTACATGGCTGAAAAGCCTAAAGAAGCAATCCTTTATTCCAGAGATTTCAGATTAAATCCCATCCAGCTTGAAACTCAGTGGAAATTGCAATGTAATGGATTTTCAGCCCGAAATGAGTTGGTTTGCAGTGAAGATCCTCTTGGAGATACAACCAAAGATTTGAATCAACATGACAGTTTCCTGTCCTTATGGAGCAGACTAGATGACTGGTTAAGATTAGATATATAACTTTTAGGTGGCTGGAATATGAGATAAATCCCACCCTCCCTTGCCTCTTTCCTCATCTCCTGCACTGAGCACCATCCATCTTTACAACTGCACCATTGGAGGCACTCAATGCAGAAATACTTTTTAAGCTCAGCTGGCAGAGAAGTGGAGGGGAACTTCCAGTGTTAGTAAAACACCAGCTGATGTTGAATGTTCTGTCAGAATTTTATCTTTTCCTTAAGCCACCCCAAAAGCCTTTAACCCCCATTGATTTTTTTGTTTTCCCTCATCTAGGGAATCCCACACTGGGTTTGGACTTCCAATGGGTTGACTCCTCAGGTACTTGCACCTGGAGGAAAAAAGAGTTTTCAGGACTAGGTTAAATTATGATGACGTGGGAGAGGGGCATAGGATCATGGGGTTTATTTGATTATTTACATTAGCTTTACTGGCTTTGCAGGACAACCTCCAGTAAGCAGGTGCATTTTAACAGATAGGAAGGCAAAATACTGTGTTAATATGCTCTGGCACATCTTAACCAGCAAATTAGCTGGAATTTGGTGTTTCCATTACTCAGCAGTTGAGGCTTTCTCCATTTGTGGAAGTATGGGTGGGAAATTTAGCTTTAAATAATGAGGGGCTATGAATCAAGACCCCCTAGCACACAAATACAACCTGTCACGGTGCTGCCCCATGGGAGAAGAGGTCAAGCAATATTTTGCTGCTGGGGAAGGAGGAAAAAACACTTCTGTGGGAGGACCAGACCTGTCTGCCCTTGGTCCAGCGTGCTTATACAGCTGGATTTGCACAATCTCTACAGCCTCCCAAGTGAATTGCAGCCTTGTACTCACTTTAGAGCCATCTATTACTCCCCACTGTGTATGTTCCTACCTAAAAATCCATAACTGGTCTCGCATCGAATCAATGCTCCCAGTCAACTTGTATCTAAACAAATTGAATGAAGCTGAGAGCTCTGTAGATCCTCTTATTTATCCCATGACAAGCAGAGAGACTCCCAGTTCTGCTCCTGACAACTTTGTCAATAAAATCTGCAGATTGCACAATATAAAGTTGCTTTATAATTCATCTCCTTGACAATAACAGAACCTTTGAACAGGAATGTATCAGTAAAGTGCAAAAATATCTTTTTTTTTCCCTCTTGTACCATCACATTTCAAGCAATTTTTTTGATGTAGCGAAAAAAAGATCAGATTTTATTTTAGAGAAAGGTTTCTATTTCACTGGAAATTATATCATAAGTAGCAATCATAGGACTTATTAGATCATATATTCCACTCCGCTTCCATTACAGGATTGTTTTTCAGACCTGAGGTCTAATTTCATTATTTCAAAAGGACAAAATATCAGACTTACAGAAAGTAATGTAGTTGCTGCAGTATTTCCCTTCAAAGGACATTTTTAGGCAGTACCCACAAAACTGCTGTCAAATAAACTGCAAGTGGAAATATGGCAAGTAGATTTCTGTTTGATTGAGTTTGAGGTGAAATCAGCTCACCTATCTGCCCTAATTTATGAGGATGTAGTAGGAGATGTCTTTTAAAAGTCATGCTGTTCCAGTCTGTTGTGTAAATACTCAGTCAGGTTTTATAATAAAAGATAGAATTTTCAAAGTCAAGTGAAACACTACTTTTAAAGTTTCATTCATTTTAGTAGAAAGGTGTATGTCAAATTCCTGGCCTTAGGATTTAGTTGGGTAGATTGCATGTTTAAGCAGTGATTTCAATTTAATTTAAAAGTAGGACCCCAAAGTTGAATCAGATTCATATTCTTAATATTCTATTTGTTCGTCTCTGAGGAGAATTCAATTGATTTTGTTTCAAATTTGAACTTTAATTCTTAACTTGAGAATAACAAGTTGAATAACAAATAACGAATTGAAACAAATTGAAACAAAACTGACTATAAAGGAATCGTTTTCAAGACAATTTTAGGTAACAGGACAGAGTCCTCCATCTCCAGTTAAACACTTGGCTCAAGGTTCAGGAAAATGAAGAAATGCCTGGGAGTTAATGGTACTGACACTGATGTAGTGGCATGTCAGTGCTCTTCAGGCAAGGACAATATGAGGTTTTACCAAAAATAAACTAAGAAAAATAATGTTTCCTCATTTTATAGACATGTGAGGAATGCTTAGAAGTGTCAGGTGATTTGATTGGTTTCTATGACTGCAAAAGATGGAAAAAATTATTTATTCACCTCCAATTTCTCTGGGTTTTTAGGTATATCTGCTTTAATGGAGGGGCTGAGATTCATAGATTATTTGGTCCCTGCCAGTGCAGCAGAGCCATTTGCACATGGTATAAAATGTGCAGCAGAGCCACTGTGCCCTGGTGGGGTTTATGTTTCGGTGGGACCAGTCTGTGCTTTAAATATGTCATTATCCTTCTCAAGGAAGTTTCATTTTACACTTGAATCAGCTCACATTGTTAATGTGCTCATCAGCCAACTCAGGATATACAGACAGCTGCAAGGAATCTAATTAACATTTGACTACAGAAGAAGAAATTGCAATCTACTGTACTATTTAATCTGTCAGTGAGGTTCTGGATTAGAAATGGTTTCAGCATTTCCCTGTAGCTTTTCCTCTATTTTAATATAACAGAATCATAGCTATTAGAGGTGGTGAGAAAACATTAACTTAGCTTGGCTATCTGGCATTTCTGCTAGTTTTACCCTTTGAATGACCCTAAGAAAACCTCTTCCTTTACGTTTGCCTCCATCAAACACCTGTAGATTGTTATCCTCTGTATCTTTAGTCAAAATTTACTTAGGCTGCAGTAATTAATGCAATATTTCCCAGCAAATCAAAACTTCCATTGTTTTTCTTGCACTAGTTTGTCCTTAAACACCAAACAGCATTCTAGCATTATTTCTGTCAGGATAAACAGCACTCTTGCCATCTACAAGTACCTGTGTCTTATATTAAAATCCAGCTGCTATTTAGTTTAAGGTCATGATTAGTGTATTAGTGAAAGAATGATTCAAAGATACTTCATGATTTTATTTTATGGGTTTTTTTTGGTGAGAGAAGAATAATGTAATTTCTGTGTGATAACTGTTCTCTAATGCTTGGAAGATAGGGCTAAAGTAGTATGATGCACAGAGCTGAAAAGGAGAAGCTTTTTCAAATTAATCGAAATGTTTAGAGAAATTTTCTTTCTAAACAAATAGAAACAACAAATTGTTTGGATCAGAGAAAGCGATTGTGTTGACAGCAGACATATGAATGATACTGTTTTTACAGATGGACTGGTGAGAATCAAATTGAAGCTATTGATCTGTATTTGTGTAGGATCCTGCTAAACAGAAAGCTTTGGAGGCATTGCCATTAGCAGCATAGGTCATTTTACCAACTTGGAAAGGCAACACTCTCTGTTTCTATCATACACACTCCACTGCTAGCACAACAGAAGATGCCTAGACTTCAAAAATGTCAAGAGCCCTTCTGCAGAGATGGGGATAATCCTTTCAGATATAATTAAAAGCCTTTCCTCTTCCCTCAACAGGCACAGGCAGAAAAGATAACTCTTCTGAGGCAATATGTCAGCAGTCTGGAAAAATTCTAAGTTAACTTTTTAACTTCAGTAGCCTTGCATCTTTTGTTTAGTGGAGACTGAACAGCCACTGAAAAGAGTAGGATATAAGTCCTACAGTCCAACAGTAAGTCCTCAAGTCTCAAATCGATTAATGCCTTTGGAAGAGAGTACAGAGAAGCACAGATCTTTCTTAAGCAGGGCAATTTTGGGTCTTCTCTCCCTAGAGCCTATGTTGCAAGTTCTCATTAGTGCCCAATCTCCTTGGGAATCTGAGCTGGTGGAAGCAAGGGAAAAGTTTATTTATCATGATGGCTTCTGTTGAGACTAGAACCACCACTGCCTCATCAGCTGGGAGCACATAATTGTAGGCAGTGGGCAGTAGGAGACTGCAGTGAGTGTGGAAAGAAATACTTAGACTCCTCCTCTCTCTCTCTCTCTCTCTCTCTCTCTTTCTCTATTACTTACTTTCCTTTATTTCTTAAGTATGTGATTCATGCAATTAATTTGTTGTTACAGGAAAGATGGTTTTATCAGCTGAAACATATTTCTTTCTTGTTTGCTTTGATATTATCAGACCTAAGTAGAAGGATCACGTTTCAATATGACATCCATGGTCTGATGCTAGATAAGGGCAAAGTATTTGAACATTCGTAATCAGATTCCCCCATATGCAGAGTAACATTTCCCTTATCGAGGAATGGAAAAGTAATTGAGGCATCTGATTTCAAAACTTGCAAATATATCCCATCTGCCTCCAAGTCACTAGAAAGAAGAATGTGTTAACCTTAAACAAACTTTAGATCAAATTATTTCATCCCTGCGCTTACATTCTATAACATTCTCATATAGGAATGCTGTAAGCTGCAATTATGCAGTTTTTTCTTCAAGTGTAGTTACTCTTATTAACTTCTGCTGTTTAAGTGAGAAATAAAATGCCTACAGCTGTAACATCTCATGCGTTGCAAAACAAAGTCTATAGGAAATTAATTCGCTTAGACAAAATAGAGAGAAATCCAAATTTATCTATTTTTTGTTAATGGAAAAAAAGTCATTGAATTTCAGTCTAGAAAAAATTAATTTCAGGAAGACAGCAACAGTCTATTGTAGTTACACTCCTAGTTCTCTGCTGCTGTCAGTATTTTCATTGCCAGAAAGGTTGGCAAAATACAGAGAAGTACATATCCATACTTCTGAGTTTTTTCCACAGTTCTAAAGCTGGGAGATGACCTTCTCTTGCCATCTGAGCCCAGCCATGGAAAAAAGCAACTTTTACCACTGATATTTGGTGGAAATGACAGCTGAAGTGGAGTTGCCAATATAAAAATTTGCTGAAGCTCAGCGCAGATTTAGCTGTCACTGAAAAAATGCTAAATCTCTGTTAAAGAGTGGATATGAAAAGGGTTTCATATTACTATGTTCACATGTATTGTTTAATGACTGTGACTTAAAAATGGCCAGATTCTTGTTAATTAGTTTATCACCAGTGATTGGACGTAATGGTGTTTTAAATAAAGTCTGTGTAACAGACAGGCTTGAACATTCAGACCTTAATGCAGTAAGAATCTTTATCCTAGAGCAACTTATAGTATGAAATGGCCTTAAATTAGGAACGAAATAGATTTCAAGCCTTTTTAAACTGTAAAAGAGATATAATGAGGACATAATGCGGGTCAAAGTTGGTCCAAGAGCAGATAGAGATAACCAAAACACTGTTTGTGGTTGTTTCAAATACCACAGGAGAGCTCTCAACAGCCATAAACAATTTTTGATTCAGAACTGGATGGAACATATATGAGACCACACTTCCACATATTTTATTGCAAAATGTTTTTGAAAAAGCAAGCCCTTAACTACAGTGTACTGCAGAACTCCATTAGAATGCCTTTTTAGCAAGGTTATGAATTTTCAGTAATTGCTGTGGTAATCCATATTTAGCATCTGCAGGATTACTTTTAATCAGCTTTGAGGATATGATTTGACTCTGTTCTTTTTATGCTTCACCATTTTACTGGTTAGACTGTGAAAAAATTCCATCATTTGCTGACTTAATTTAAAGCCAATAACAGTAAAACTGAGAGTAAGAGGGAGGAGGGAGATTTGGTTACCAGCAAAAGATGAGGAAAATGGCCATGTGTTGCTCTAAAAAAAAGCACTCATTGGATCAATAATTGTGGTAATAAAAAGAGACATTTTTCTGCTGTAGAAATTTTTCTCCATAGATCTCAAGGCCTTTGTGCATTAAGAGTCAAGAGTAGCATGCATTCTGCATATTTCTACATATTTTTATGTATCTCTTAAAAGCATCCCCTCTGCACGTCTGTGTTGTATACAGTATTTCATTGTGGCTGCCTCCCTCCTAAATTACTTATTGTTTCTAGTTATGTATTAGTACCAAATCAGGACATTCTTTGGCTGATGCTTTTATCAGAGATACTTTGCCCAGGGAGTGTTTTGGGGGCTTGCCCAGACAATGGATATACAGGGGGTGCATGGTCTATTGGTGGGCCTGAGCAGGGCTGGGTTAATGGTTGGACTCAACCTCAGAAGGCCTTTCCAACCTTAATGATCCTGTCATTCCACGATCAGAGAGTTTCCAGCCAAGTCATCCTTGCCTTGTGCCTTGGTGGGTGGGTTTCACTCTATTCCCTGAGTGGTGCACAGCTGCCACTGTGACGTGGTCACAGCCATAAAGTGAGTCCTCAAGGCTTGCTAGACACAAGATCAACAATTCCCAATTAAAAACAGGGAGAAACAGAAGACTTTTGTGATACTTCTTTTTAAAATCACGATGTTTGATAAAATATAAGTAGTGCTTTAATCTATTTACAAATCTACCCAAGATAAATTGTTAAGCACCAGTTCAAATGGCCCCCTCTAAGCTCTCCTGTGTGTTTAGTGAGAAGATAATTGAGCTTAATGATTATAAGAAAAGTACAGGATGCAATATTGTCAGAAAAATATCTTTCCTTCTCTTTACAAGGACAATAAATCCATAACAGAGCAAACATTCACAATGTTCTACAGCCAGCCTTCCTCGACACTTACATCAAGGTCTGAGAAAGCAGTTCAAAGAATTAGTGCCTGTTTCATGCTGTTCTTGTAACAGGATCATCTCCACTAGCAACAGGAATGGCAATATTCTCATTTTACAGAGGCTGCTTTGTGGCCATTGGATGGGAACAACTTTATGATAACTGCAGCAGCCTGGGAGGGAGAATGTGAAACTGATTTTTAGCTTAAGGCATCGAGTCCAGCAAGATATCCACATGCAGTACTCTGTGAATTGAAAATGTGTAAGTTTGAAGTAGGCTCTGATTTTAGTTCACAGTCTCTGATTTTTATTAATGTTGTCAGTCTGTCAATTGAAGGAGTACAAATGATCTGAAAGATACTTATTCAAGGAGTTCTTCAATGTGACCTTATCTTAATTTCTTATAAGGTTCAGGAAATGTCCTCCAAATTTGAATGTCTCCTTTAATCCGCTTTCTTCCTGAGGCTTTTTCTCCCACACCAGCCTATAAATTAAGAATATAGTGTGATTTTCCTCCTCCTTAATGTTGGTCAATTGATTGAATAAAAGTTAAAGGACTCCAATTAAAGGTATAGGACTCCAATTCCTCTCAGATGATCCTGTGGTAAGTACCAGGCCCTGGGCAAATACATAGACCTGATTTTGCTTCAGGTGACATGAATAATACAGCAGCCATTAATTTCATTTGCAACCAGATTATGCTACAAAACAGACAACAAAAGGCTTCTAACTTGGCAAACCCCATTGAGATAAATAAAATATGGTTGTTCTGTAGCCGGGATGAGAAGACAATTTAATGGGAATTGAAAACATGCTGCATCTCACCTGTGAGGCTGGCAAAGCAGGGAGCCCTGCTGCCACCTCCCATCGTGGCTGTGCCATGTGCTCCTTGAGGGAACATTGAGTCCTACTGCTGTCCTGCACAGGACTTTCCCAGGAATCCCATCATGTGTGGAGCTGCGCCAAGGTCTAGAATTCTGTCAGGCTCGGGGCTGTGACCACTTCCCTGGGAAGGCTGTGCCTGTGCATAATCACTCTATGGGTGAAAAACCTTTTCCTAACCCAACCCAAACCTGCCCTGTTACAGCTTCAAGCCATTCCCTTGGGTCCAGTCACTGGCCATCAGAGTGAATTTAGTGCTGCCCCTCATCTTCCCCTCACAAGGCAGTTGTAGGCAGCCATAAGGTTTCCCCTCAGATTTTCACCCCCAGGCTGAACAGAACAAGTGCCCTCAGCTCCTCCTTGTGTGTTTTCCCCTCAAGGCCCCTCACATTTTCATTTCTCTCACAGTGCTCTCCTCTTGCAAGACCTTGAGTCTTCGGTGGGGGAACAGAGGTCAGGGCACAGAGGTGTGCAGGGTGAGAGCTGAAAGCTGGTGAATTTTTGCAGCAGAGCTGAGGATGGCTGGCAGTCCTCAGCTCCACACTGAAGCAAGGAAAGTTTTCTGAGGATACTTGAGAGGCAAAGAGCAAGAGCCAGCTGTGCCTGAGGAGTCCCAAAGAAGAGAGAGGTTAAAATATGTGAGTCTGCAGCAGAGAGGTGAGCCAGAGGGGACGTGTAGAAGGCATAAAACCTGAAAGCTGTGACACCATAAAATCACAGAATGGTTTGTGTTAGAAGAAACCTTAAAGCTCATCTCATTCCTCTTCCCCTGCCATGGAGAGGCTCACTTTCCACTACACCAGGTTGCTCCAAGCCCCATTGAACCTGGCCTTGGACACTTCCAGGGGTGGGGCATCCCAGCATGATGCAGTTCTGTGACATTTTAGAATGGTTCATCTGGGGAAAACATTGTTCAAATGGGAGATGGTGGTCCAAGGAAAAGTACAGCAGGGGAGTAGAGCTGACATTTTCCAAATGAGTCCTCAAAGACTCGTATGATTCTGGTGTCACCCACCAATGCAGTGCCACCAAGGCTGTGTCTGGGTGTTAGAGAGTGCTGAGGGGGCTTGGGAGGAAGAGTGGGACTGGTTATACAGAGAGAAGGAGGGAAGGGATGGGTTGCAGTGAAGATGAAAATAGTGAACAGCACTCAAGAGAAAAATTAAACCTTTTAGTGGCCTTCAGGCTTCAGCAAGCAACTCATGCACAAACTCAGCTTCAGGAATGTAAGTGGCATCACTCAGTGAAGGCTGAGTTCCCAGTTCCAGCAAGCCCTGTTTTGGTAGGTTTGGCAGGCCAAAACCCCAACAGGGAAAAATGCCACTTTTATAATTTAAAAGTGTAAGTAAGTAATTAAGAAAGAAGTCCAAGTGAACTTGGTCTGTGCTGCTGGATTGGAGCCTTCAGTGCAGGCTGGTCACAAAAATGTCTGCTGCTCAGATTCCAGTGCTCATTTTTCTCCAGCAAAGCTGTGTATTTTTCATGCACAAGCCTGCATCTTCATTCAGCAGCACTGCAGGGCTGTGCTGAGCTATCTGCATTGATCTGGTAAATGAAAGGCCCCTTGCTGGCAGCGAAGCACAAACTCCCTGCGCCCTGAAGCAAATTGGAACAAGACAACTCAGGCAAGCAGTGGCAGCACCGTGTTATATGCAATTGTATGTTTATAACATAGAAGTGTATGTGTAAAAAAGTATCTAGTCATAAAATATCCAATATCTACAGTCTCCCAACTTTAAGGTGTTTTGGGTGAATTTTTTTTTTAAAATTTCAAATGTTTTCAAAACCAGAAAACTGATGGTACTACAGACCAGACATATGCTTGCCTATGTATGTATAAAAATGTAACCTTCAGAAACCCTGAGAAGTGAATGACATCTTTAAGCATAGACCAGTGGCCAAGAAAAATGTTTCTGTTTGGGGCTGAGAAGTGTGCAGAATAAAGTTTTTCATCAAATCTTGGAAATCAGAGATAAAAAAGACTTATTAAATCATCCTGGCTATTCCCCTGGCACGTAGATACAGGAGAGCAGGAAAAGAAACAAACAAGCAAAAAAAAGCATCAAAACTACGAAATGTCTGCTATGAAATGTCTATTTTTTCAAAAATCACAGTGCAAACAGAAGTCCTGCGACAGCCACTGCACATTATGTTGTTTGAGACCCGTCAAAACTGATATAAAGAAAGAAAAGATACTTTGGAGCTTTCTTTAAAATGCCTTGGGCTTTTCTTTTCTCACATAACAAGTTTTCCATAAACTGTAATGTTGAGACTTTTTTATCTTGTTTCCAATGTTGAGTGATTAAGAAAAGAAGAAAAAAATAAGAAAAAGGGAGATAATTACCATGACACTGACACAGCACTTTATGTATTAAAGAATCCAGTGGTTCTTACAGAGTCCTTGGCAAGGGTATGTAAATCTGTATTGATGAGTGCTTTGCCAGTGCCAATGGGTTGACCAAAGAGAATTGCATTGCCCATGAGGAAGATGAAGCAGAGGTGAAGTGAATACGAAGGCCAGCTGAGTCAGTGAGTCAGTGGAGAAACCAATAAATAATTCAGTTTTGTAAAATTTTTTTGGTGTTTCAGGGTGGGACTCATTCCCACGTAGCTCTGGAGGGAGTAACTGAAGACACCAGCTCTTTGTAACCACTGAAGCAGAGCAGTTCTGTAGGCTGGGCACACCTGTACTGGCTGCTAAAATCACTGAAGTCTTCCCTAATTAAGTTTGGCACAGTGCTTGCTGCTGGTAATATATCCTTGTAATGGATATAGCATTGAACATTTTGAAGTGGCAGCTGAAAAGGCTTTAACAGTGTCCACTTTGGATTAAGGGTCTGTATTTTCTTGAAGGTTTTTATTTCTTGGCTAGTTTGGTTTATTGGGTTTTTCTGTTTGGTTTTTTCTTTTTTCAATTGTTGGCAGCGCAACTATTGACTTTTAGAGAGAAGGATGAGGATTTTTTTGGTAACTTTAATGATTTTATCCCATTTGCCTTCATTTAATTTGGAAATGGAAAGCATATCTTTGATGCTAATTAGGCAGCACATTGCTTAGTCTTCCTGTCCTCATGTAAATAACAATTAGCAATAATTTAGCAGTTGTACACTCTGGCATCTTCTAAACCATACCATTGTATACCATTCCAAATTTCTTTGCATTAATTAGGATCATAAGCCAATCAGCACTAATTAAGAAGAAAATAAGTGTAATAACAAATGAAACAACACTAGTGATTTGTATCTGTTCAGTACTTCTCTGCAGTTTATCAAATAGTTGTAATGTGTAGGAACTTCTTCTAATTGAAACTAATTATGAGGTTTCCCCTGCTACTTTGAGCCTCATGTTCAAATCCCACAAAGCTCATTAAACAAGTAACAAAGCTGGAATCTTTAGCACATATTGTAACTTGGTTCACGTTAATTAGCACCACGTTTTGGAGGCAGTAAGAGGCCGTTCAGCACCAATTGCTACCTAAAGGGACATTAGATAAGGATTTTTGCAGAACTGAGCCAGGTATTATCAGATTCAGCTGAAATGCCACACACTCGCCTCAAGACTGTGTGCTAAATATGGTACTTCTGCAATTCAGCCCATTTTGACCTTGTCTTAATGCCTGTTGTTATTTGGAGCAAGCATCTGGGGAAATGTGGGCACTTAAATATTACAATCATTACCTCAGAAGGTCACTCCTGTCTATTGGTGACCGTGTCACACAATCACATACATTTTCCACAGCTGTTTTGGGTGTCATTAGCACCATTTCACTTTCAGAGGCAGGAAGCAATCTCCATGCCAGCATCTTTGCCAACCCCAAGCCTGTTTAACAGACTGAAATTGCTCCATAAAGTTTATGTGTTAATGACACTAAAAACGTGATGGTAGCTACAAGTCTCCACTCAGTTGCATGTAGTAATTTCAAGGTAGGCAGTCAGTGAGCCTTGAATACAGTGAAAGAAATCCACAGACCTCTGGTTTTGTGTCTTTCAACTACAAATTCATCTCATCTGAAGCAGTTTTCAGTACAATCTTATGAGAGAGAGTCACACACTGATGTTACAAGAGATTGCTGCCTTGCTGCTGCACTGCCACTCTCCATCTTCATGGACGAAGAAGACACGCATGACCTGATCTTATTGGAAAATCTCACATGCCCTGAAACCAAACTGAATTGGAACAATTCATGGTTTAGTTTGTGCTTACACGATATCCCTTTCCAGCTGACACTGTTTTGAGATCACTAATTAATTTACTAATTAATTTACTAATTAATTAAAATACCCTACAAGTGACACAGTAACTCTTGGATTCTTTGTTGGACCCTCTGGCTTCTCAGCTGTGTGAGTGCAGATTGTCAAGAGACCTCTGACTCCCCCACCATCCCCTGCCTGCTTTCCTCAGGGTTGTGAGCCCAGCCCCAAGCCATGCACAGGTACAGGACTGCCATCCTTATTACCCAAGATTTGTTCCTGCCTGTCAAGACCATACCTGGGTGGTTTGATGACAGGACAGCTGAGGTTCAGGACCAGTGGTAACTGAAAATGAGAAATGGATCCCATTTTGGACAAAACAAAAAAGGTCGTCATGTAAATGAGAAGGAAAGAAGTGCCAGTGCCCTTTCCCCCTTCTTCTGTATTTCCAAACAAGCTATTTTCATTGAATTATTACTATAATTTGAGGTAGTGTTTAAATGAGTAGGGAGAAAAAGACCGCAAGGGTTCAATCTTTTCAGATGAAAAATGAGGCCTCATGTAAGTTACAAATCTCTGCAAAAGCACATGATCCAAAATTATTCAAGATTAAACTTTAAAACACTTCTTTATGGAGCTGAATCCAGTGATGGCAACATCCCTTTGTTATGTGTGAGAGCCAAGTAGGGCATGAGCATTGATTTGTTTTTGTGATATGATCAGTGAGTAGGACTTCCTCTTCTGAGAAGTCAAAGCCCCAGCTGCACCAGGGAAGGTTTAGGTTGGATCTTAGGAACAATTTCTGCATTGAAAGGGTGGTCAGGCATCACAACAAGATGCCCAGGGAAGTGGTGGAGTCAGCATTCCTGGAAGCGTGGCTTGTAGCTGTGACCCCTGGGGACGTGAGTTTGTGGTGGGCTTGGCAGGGCTGGATTAGAGGTTGGACTCCATGATCTTAGGGGATTCCATCTTTTTTAAAAAGACTTTGGTGATCTCCTAGATGTTGGAGAAGCAATGTGATGGGAAGAGGCCCCAAGGTGTCTCCAAGGTTGAAAACTCAGCTCCTCCTGTGGAATCCTCCAAAACACAAGAGGAGCACAGCTGATGTTCTACTTTTGGGTGTTTTTGAGGGAAAACCAGAATAAAACATCTTCAGCTGCCCATGTTTGCTTTTCCCTTTCAAGAACCTGGGGACTTTATACAGAGGAAACTGTCTACAGCCAGCTCTCCCTCTCCCCACAGAGAAAACTGAAAGCTTCAAGTTACATCAAAATTAACATAAACTACTCTAAAGCTTGTGACATGCCTTTAAAGAAAGAAAACAGGCCATGGTTTTCTTAGGAATATATCAAAACAGCCCAGTAACTGAAGCAGCTGGTCCTTCAGGAAACCTCTTAGAGCCTGTTGCTGGTACAAGAACCATTCTACATGTTAGATGTCTTTATCTGAAAAATGGAATGCTTTCCAATTAAAAATTAAAAAACAAACAAACAAACAAAACCGCCTCAAAAACTAAACCAACCAACCAAAGAAACAGAAAACCCCACCACCCTGAAGCTTAATTTGGTGTTTCTAATAGCAAGCATGTATGACTAAAATGAAGTAATAGAAGTAATAAACTAAGTTTAAATGAAAATGAAACACCAATTGAATTCACAGCATATTGGCTTAACTGAAGGTGCACCTGAAGGAACAGATAGGGAAAGTTAGAGGAATTGGGCTGTATAGTCTTTGTATTGTGGAAAGCAGGAGTCACCAGGACATTTTTTCATCTAATAGAATTATTTCTCTACACACCTTTCAATAATTCCTAATTATGATCTGTTAAGAATTGTCTAAAACTGGGGAATGCTGCTACTTAAGCCTCTGTCAGGGGCCCTTTGAGACTTGACTCACTAAGATCTTTAAACTGTTTTTAAATCTTTGTCTGAAAAATACAAAATAACCAAAAAATGAAGTGATTTGCCACACCTCTCTTCTGTGACAGTGACCCAGGCAGAAAGGTTTGCTAATGTTAAAATCACTGAGGGAATACTTGGTACATTATTAAGGCAGTTTGGGTTTTTGCTTTGATCTCTGCTGGAAGGGGTTAAAATTACAAGGAGTCTTATCTTACCTCCAGAAATGGAGAGGGAGAATAGGAGAAAGAAAAGGAAGGAGAAATAATGCACCAAAAAAAAAAAAAA
>VZTB01018170.1:224225-262067 GCA_013397245.1 Thryothorus ludovicianus
AAATAGAAAGAGGATTTTTTTTTTCTTTTGTGGAAAGGATTGGCTTCTGATTTCAATTATTTCTGAGTTGTAAACATTTTCAGGGACAAGGAATTCCTTTGCATACACATATTGCTATTTGCAAAAACCAGGCCCAATCCAATGGAATTTTGTTTTTGTCTCAGCAGAGTCATTTTATTCATCTGCGGGATTTTATTTAATACTCTGGTATTAATGACAGCAAGAAATTAAACAGTTGTTTCACTCATTTTTCTTCTTTTCAGTGTGTGTCTTTCTTCCCACCACCCCACTCAACCTCCCTATCTTTATAATTATGTTTTAAGACCGTAAATGTTTCCAAAGGTAGTGCCAGATTTAAAATACTGGTTGTTATTACAATGTGTGGGTGGCTTTACCCTCTCTATTTGCAGCCTCCAGCTTTTATCTGCCTTGCTTCAATCCTCCTGCTATAAGAGAGGCATCCAAAAAAAAAAAAAAATCAACTCATTTAGGGGAAAAGCAGCTTGACTCCTTTTGTGATGATTACGATTATTTTAGGCTGGAATGACTACCCTTTAGCAGGTAAAACAAAACAAAACCAAAAAAAAAAACAAAAAAAAAAAAAAAGAAAAATGAAAGGAAAAGCTTTGATAGCTTAAATTTTGATGCAATAAATCAATCAAGCATTCAGTCCTTGTCTCCCAGGCTCATTTTCATCTCACCAGCCCAGTGGCAAGGATGTTACTCCATGGTGGTGATGAGAATCAGGTCCTCTTTCTGCACAGAGCGTGTTTGAAGAAGAAAGACATTTTTGCAGCCTGTTGTGGCATATCCCTCGTCTTTTCTGCTGCCTGCAGGGAGTGTGAGGCACAAACCACACATTCAACAGGCTCAGGGTAGGGGAAGGGGATAACAGAGACTGTCTCATCCCTCTTGTACATTTCTAGCTGGCCTGGGTGAGAGTTGTTCACAATTTCAGGTGAAAGGGTGTAGCACTCTGGATAATTCATTTGCATTACACATTTCTGCTGATGCCACAGGTGATGGGCTGCAGCATCTGAAATGCAGCACTGTGCAAGGGGACCCAAACCCAGAGCCACTGGCCAAATCAGCCCAGCAGGGGCTGAGAATGGTGGATGAGGCAGGAATCAGTGCAGTGGTGACATCATTCGTCCAAAAGCATCCTCTTAAGGCTGGGCTGAGTTGCCCTTTAAACTCTGTTGCCTGTAATGGCCAGTTTCTGCTGCTGATAAAGGACTTGCTCAGACATCAGTGTTTCCACTAAACTGTGTTCAGTCTGATGAGCCCCAGCTCCTGGGAACAGGCAACAAGGGATGTTTCTGAGGCAGGTCTGTCCTCCTGGTTGATAAATGAGTTGTGTTGGAAGCTGCTCACCACAACGGTACAACTTTCTGAGCTGGCCCCCCTCAGGCTGCCTTTGAGTGCTGGCAATATTCTGAGACTCTCCTGCGAGCTGTGAGGTTTGGGTCCCCCAGAAAGTGAGGATGGATTAAACTCACATTTCCCATTTTTCTGGGTAAATGCTGTAATGTAAGGAATAGGCTTCCTGTGTGCTCGTAGGGGAGTGCAAACTGACCAGAGAGGCACCAAACAGGCTTTGAAATGGGCAAAGGAGTTGGTGGATGGGTCAAAATGGAGTTTTCTTTCCCATTTTCTCCTGGCTAATGAGTATTAGTGGGGAGTCAAGAACTGAGGATTCTTTTCTTGGCACCCAACCAGGTCACACAGAGGGACCAGGCAGTATGGGAGCACTAAGTCACACACAGCATCTGAGGGTTGGGATCAGTGTCACCATAACCTCTCAGCTTTCCTGACCCATCCTCAGGGGTTTTCCTGGAGAAAGATCCTACAGAATGAGCCAAACATCACTAAGGCTTTGTCCTTGGAGCACCTTGCTGCACGAGGGAAACCAAGGCACAGGGACAGAGTGATCTCCCCCAGGAGCAGGAGCACTCCAGAGTTTCAGCAAAACCTCTGGAGCAGCTAGGGTCTTCCTGTTCTTTTCTTGAGCCATTAAAGTGATTCTTTGTAGTCACTGCAGTTTCCCCTATATCTGAGTGAAGAGTGCCATAAAAGTTTAGCATTATCTGTCTGCCGGCTCTCCTGATTATCTGTGCTCCTATACAACTACTATTGACTCATTATTGGCATGGCACTGATCTGAACTTTGAGTTTATTGTGCCGTGGGAACACAGTAGCTATCCAATAATGTAGTTATTTCAGCAGGCACCCTTTCTTCTATAAGATAAGAAGACAGTTGTATCTGTTTAGTGCTATCGTAAAGCTGTGTTGCTTTCTCAATAAAAGGAGTCTCTGCTCGTTGTTAAACGGAGAGAGAGCAGCATAGCTTTGAATTCAGGGTTTGGATGAACCCAGCTTCTGTTTAATGAACAGCTGTCTTGCACTTTGGAGGTATCTGTTGATCCTTTAATCAGCAAAACTTTAATGAAACCGGGAGCCTTCCTGATACGTTGCAAATTCTGAGAACAAATCAACTGCAAGGTTGTAAACTCAGGTCCTTTTCTTCACCCTCCCATCATCTGTAGGGCAACAAAGTGCTTGTTTTGCTTCAATCCTTATTGCTTCAAAGATCTTTGAAACATGACAATGTGGTTTAAACTCACAGCTATGCAGTCTTTGGCATTTTATCTTCAGCTGTTTGTGATCCAGCTAATTAGGCATGTCATGCTGGACTGGGAATAATATATTAGATATGTTATAACTCTTTCCCTGTGCTGTAGTAGGTGGCAATTCTCCACCAGTGACTTGAAAGCGCAAGAGCTGTTCCTCCCAACTTTTTTTGTGGAAGCAAATATTTAAGCTAAAGACACTTGATTTTTTCTACTATGGGTTTTGGTTGGTTTTGATTACATTTTCTGTCTCAAAAACTATCAGTATATTCTAAACACATGTAAGTAAAGGCTCAAGTGAGAGCAAAAGTGTCTGGGAAAGTCTGTGTGCCACCCAGACCAGAGGATACAGACTGAAAAGAAATTATGTGAAAGAAATGGAAATAAAATAAAATAATAATAATAATAATAAAAAAGGCCAAGGAAACCATATTGTATTATTTAAGTCCTTTATATACAAAATAGTCTGGCCTCCTGCTGAGATCCCTGACTTGAGTTTGGGCTCTGAACTAGTCTATTAAAAAAAGAAGGGATATTTGCAAAGACTGGGCAAAAGCATACAGCTGTGCTAATGTTTAGAGGTTCTCATAACTCAGATTCTGGCTTAGCAGCATCTGTAAAATTAGCAGCTTCGAGTTTGGTTCGTCCGTAGGAGCAGGGAGTCTGGTGAACACATGGGGTCTTAGCATAATCTTAACACTTGTTTGTGGAGAGATCACACAGAGAGCTGCATATGGTTGGGTTTAAGCTGCTCCTGGGGTGCTGAGGGCATTTCTGATGAGCAGGGGTTGGTATTAAGATCAGTGTGGCTCAGGATATGGAGATGCTGTGAACTTTTTGGAGTGCCACAGCCTGTTTGTTCGGCTGGTTTTGAGATCCTGAGGGACCTGGCCATCTGCAGCAGCCTCAGGCATTCTTCTGGTGCTGGCCTGTTTCTTTGTAGGTCTCCCATCAGCAGAAATCATATGGCTGGGAAAGAAAAAAAAAAAAAAAAAGAAATAAAAAAAGGCTTCAGCATTTTATGATTTCCAGAGAATAACTTCTCCAGCTGCCTATGTGCTCATCATTGCAGATTCTGCCCTGCATTTATGGTGAGAAGTGGGAGACTTGGTGACTTCCTCAGGATGAACTTGTGGAGGACAGCAAAGCTGCCCTTGTGACTTTTCATTTCTAGTTTGGGATTAGAGGGTACTGTTTGTTTCTCTTCCTCCCTGCCCATTTATCTACCTGCCTGTTCTCACATCCACACCTCTCCCATTGTCTGCTCACTGTGGTCATGGTGGCCCATTTTTTGATCTATTTAAATCGCAACAATATCACAGCCACAGGCTGTGTCATGTTATTGTCAGCTCAATGGAGTAATATCTCTGTTTGCTAGAAGGTAGCAAAAAATTTCAGTGCTCCAGGAGCTCAAATCCTGCTCATTTGGAGGGAGCTATCACATGCCTTCTCCCTCTGACACTTTGAAGTGAATGCTGTTTCTCATGCCATTTCAGTGAATCCCTAATGGATAAAAAGACGCTAGAAAAACACTTACTTTGCACTTTAAAACCTATTTTCTCCCCTATTGCACAAGGGCCAAGGACAATACTCTACTCTTTTGCCTTTCCCTAGTAGATCATGTATGTCTACTTGATATTTCTCAAAACAACACAAACTTTGGAAGAATAAAGGATGGCAAAAAGACTGACAAAAAGACCTCTAACTAAATTTCCAGGGGTAGTTTTTATGCTTTTTTTTCTCTGATTAGTTTCCCAGAAAATTTTCAAAGAAAAGGTGCCAGAGCCATTCTTAGCCCAGATAACTTAGGACTTCTGTTGAGCAGGTGCAGAGCCAACGTGGCCACCTCCAACATGCATTGCCTTTGGCAAGTGTTTGTTGACCTGGCCAGCTGGAAGATCCATTAGCCATGCTGGATGAATCATGGACTCTGACCCTTGGTGCCATGAAATTGTTGGGATGCTGCACATGTCTTGTCTCTCAAATCCCCCTTCCTTCTCAGCCGAAACGCAACCTCACTGTCTTAATTTAAAAACTTGGTGGCAGCACATTTATGCCCAAACACTTTCCTCTATCCCAGCCTCTTCTGGAGAGTAATAACATATGTTTGGCGAGAAAACCTTTTTTTTTTTTGACATTAATTATTGCCATTAATTAATTATGGCCACAGCGTAAATTTGCTGCTTAGTTCATAGGTAGGAAGAGAAAAATTCCTGGAGAGAAGGCAACGCATAAGACCAAGGTCAGATAAAAAATGGAGCTGAAGTGCCAGTTCTTTTGTCAAGGCCAGTAAGAGAAATTAGAGCCCTAATTCTTAAAGCCAGCAAGGCCAGTGTTGAAGACAGTCACAGAGACTGAAAAGAGGTCAGTGAGTAATGCATGTTGGAGCCAGGACAAGGGAGTAACAGCACTGAGTGCCTGCAGAGAAAGACAAACAGTGGTAATGTGGGCAATACTGCTGAACTGGCTTCAGCACAAGCCACCCTAAAAGGCTGTCACTCTGAATGGGGCTGTGCCAGAACCAGACCATTCCTTCTGCTTCCTCCAGCATCTTTCCAGCCACAGGAGCATGTCTGCTGTCACTGCAGCAAGTGCCACACAGCCTGAGAAGGACTTTGTGCCATTGTTGTTAAAGGTCTTTTTCTCATACACGGAGCAGGGTTAGACAATTTAGTTAGGCAATTCAGTTAGACAATTAACACGTTGTCCTAGGTTGATGCTAAATTGTATCCCCATTCATCTGTTTCACTCAGAAATAAGTGTTGTACCTTTAAAAATTAGATCTGAGAGTGAAGAAGACACACTGGAATTCCTGAGGCAGTTGTTTTCAAAACATGAAGATAAGGGTCGGCAGTTTTTTCAGACTCACTCAGTCTGTGCTTTTAGCGGGGTGTGGACAGCAGAAGAGAGCTCTCCTTTGTTTTTTGTTAGTTTTTTGCTAACCGAGGCAGAGAAGTTCTCCGAACTGCGTTTTTTTTTCCCTTTTCTTGAACTTTTTTTTTTAACCCGCTCTAGACTAAACACCCAAAAGGGCACCAGGAGCTCAGCCCTTGGCCACCAGGCCTGGCCTGGGCCTGGCCTTTCCACCAGAGGAACCGAGCTACAGCTACAAGAGAGACTTTCTGGCATCTCTGCAGAGCGGCGAGAGGTTTTTGTTGTTCAGGATTGTTCCTTTGTTTGTTGGGCTGGGGAGTGTTTTATCTGTTAAATAAACAACTTTTTCCACTTTCTACCAAAGAAATATTTCTTTTTCCTATCCCGATTCAACTAAGGGGAGGGGTGGTTCATTTAAAAGTTTGTTTGTTTTCCTTTCTTCTCCTCTCCCCAAATTTGCCCTAAACCAGGACACACGTATGTACAGCCTGGGAGGGTGCTCATCACAGCTGTGAAGAGCTCTTTTCACAGCTAAGCCATTCCCTATGCAACATATTTACTTATAGCAAGGGTCGTGTTCCATTCTACTTAAGGCACTCATTCATCTGTTCCTGGGGGCAGTCACAAGCCTGTGGCAGAAGGACCAATGAGATGACCTCTCAGAAAGCTTTCAGAAAAAAAAATTCAGATAAGCTCTGACCTGACACCAGCTTTTAATAACTCTTGATTTTTGTATTATATACAAGTGTATATATTCACATGTGTTCATCCATCTCTTGATATCCATATGCAAAAATAGCTTTTTAAAAGTGACTAGTGCCTCACTCAGCCAGTTGAAGGTCCTTTAAAAACCCTTCTCTGTGGATGCTTGGAAGCTTGAAAGCTTTTATTTTAAATTAAGCACCCACAGCATCATCCTTCCCACATCAGAAGGCGTTTTATAAGCCCTCCCCTTCAGTATCCAAAACTAAATTAATCTAACATCAGGAGCGGCTTGTAGAAGGAAAACCTATCAGATTTTGAAATAGTGTTCCCCAGGGAAGCTGGGGAAGCCCAGTCATTTAAGGATGAATGGGCTGACCTATTCTGGGACAGCTGGAAGGATGGGCTAGCTGAGCTAATATGGCTTTTCCATTTCTAATGTATCTGACCTAAACTTGGACAGTCAAAACCCACCAACGCAGGCAGACATGCTTTCAAGGAACAAACCAGAAAATGAGGAACAGCATTTTTAGTAGGCAGACAAGTCATAACCGCAGGATCCCTGGACATTCAGTTGTGGCTTTTTTGTCTTCTTCCCTCTCCAACTTTTGTACTAAGTCACTTTGCTCTCCAAAAGCAGAAAAGTCTCAGGATTCCTGCTCCTGAACTGATGTAATCTAGTTTAGGAACTTGGGAAACAGTTAAAGGAAGGAGGAGACTATAGAAGGAACACTGACGGAAAATGTACTGAAATATCAATGTACACCTTGTTATGGTTTGGGTTTTAAGTAAATGACAAATATCACTCTGAGAAGAGAAAACAAACTTTGAGTTGGAAACACACATATTAATGTTCAGGCTTAAATTGTTTTTTCCTCCCACATGTCATGGCCTGCAGAGTCTAAGTAAATAAAGTGTTACTAATTTTCATAGTAATTGTTGAGGATATGCATGATTCTAAGAGTGGATACATGCATATATATGTATAAATGTTTATATGCAGAGAGAGGGGTATATACTATTTATTATTTTTACTAAACCAAATTATTTGAGGAATATCTGTTGCAACAGTTTTATCATCCTCCCCATCTGAAAGTTGGGCTTGGAAAATAAAGTACACAAATTTTCTTAGGTTAACTACTGGAATGAGATGGGATTCTTTCAGAGAAAAATGAGAGCTGTAGGATTACTGCAACAAGCAATTACACAGACATTCCCTCATCAAAAGCTGCATCTTGAGCAGAAATCCAGTATCAGAGATTTGGCATAATAACCCTTCAATAGAAGTCAGTCAAGGATTGCAGGAATGATAAGGAGTGAGAAAGATGTTCTTAGGGGAAAGCTACATTTTGTAGACTGGAACCTGATTTATCCTTAGCAATGTGTAATGCTGGTCACAGCCTGTATTCTCTACCTCATTTCCTATAGGGCAAAAGAGCAAGGGGGTGTGAAATGTGGGAAATGAACTGAGAGTCTCAATAATTGCTCCCTTTGGAGACAAATGAAGACCAGTCGCTCCTGGAGTGTGGTTTTACTCTGAAAAACAAAATCCAGGCTGAAGGATAAGGACAGTCCCTGGAAAGACCTTGGGGGAAAGTAGTAAGATGTTCATCTAAGAGCTTTTAAACTTTATCTTGATTCAAGGGAGTGATATCTGTCACACTGGACAAGACCAGCCTATACATCACTCAAAATCTGCAAAAGTCTATTTTTTGAGTTGCTGAGCTCAAAAATCATTGCATATGTACCTTCTCTGCAGACACATTTGGGGCTGTCAAAACCCCATAAATATAAATTTCAGCATTGATTAACTTCAGCACTGATTGTGCTTCCACAGCTTCCCAGTAAAGTACTCACCGAGTCATCCTCTTTCTCCTGAATTATCATCTGGAGACTTGATCCCAATGTTTTAACAATACTGCAGCACCCTAGAAGATACTAATGCTCTCAGACATCAGCGATTTGTGGAATTACTAATTTTTTTTTCTCATGTATTTACTAACATGAAGTAGTTTCCATTGTATTCAACTTGTTGTTTCATGTATTTGCAGGGAGCAGTTAGTTATTTTTTCTCATCCCCAACTGAAAAAGTCTTCATCCTGTCTTCCTTTTGCGTTTTCTTGGGATGTTTTTTATTTTTTTTTTCAAGACATCTGACATGCACTCATCACTCATTTTGTAAAGTTTCCACTTTTGTGAAAAATATGTTGCAATGAAATTACAAGCTGTTATGGCTACAGTAGCTGGCAGGATTTGTCTGTGTGGCTTCTCTCTTCCCATGGTTTTTCTGCATGCTGGTCAGAACAGAATGCTCAGATTACCACCCGGACTTCCCTTGCAATCTTTGTCCAGTTGTTTTTAATACAGTAAGATTCAGACAAAAAAGGAAATTCCCTCATGGCTCTTGCTTTGTATGTAGCCACAGCTCCTCTGCTTTAGACTGTGTTTGTTATTCTCATGAGCTTGTTGAATGCGTCTTTCTGGGGAAAGTAGGGGCAATAATTTTCTACCACAGACCTACACTAGATCTACTGGGAGATATTCAGCAGTTAGAAAGTTCAGGTCCCTAAGCAGCAATTAATATGTCCCTAGCCTACAAAAGTGCTTTTTTTCAGGGCTCACCTGTTAGGTCTTCTACTCAACCCTCACAAGCCCAAGCTGTTTCTTTTTTTTTCCCCCCCCCAGTGTGTGTGTATTTTAATTTGTCACATGTTTAGTAAAGTGAAGCCCCGCAATTACTTGGAAGAAGTGCCATAAGGGATTGAGGGTTGTGACTCATGTTGTTAGAGATTCAGTGGATCCTGCATCTTCCCCAGGGGCTGTACCAGGTCAGTGCTCTGGGTTTCTGGGATGACTCACACTAAGAATAATGCACCATCTTCCATCAGGGTCTCACCCAGTAGTAGAGATTAAGGACTTTTTCATCTGGGATGAGAGAGGGCAATGACAAGTGGAGAGGTCAGTAATTATAGTCCGTGGAGAGGAGTCAATGGAATCTCCATCCTGAGATACATATCTACAAGCTGAGTCACAAGCTCTGACCAAGGCACTTTCAATTAGTTGATATCAATCTACCTAAATGTACCAGTGAAAACACAAATCCTTTCTGCTTAGACTAGAGGGGTTGCTGCCTTGGCTGGGGGGGAATGCTGCCGCCAGCTTTATCCCTGCCTGTCAAAAACTAAACCACCTTCTCCAAGCAAAAGTATTGTTTCAGTGTGGGATTGGCAGTGCTGGTTAATGGTTGGTGTTGATTAACTTAGAGGGCTTTTCCAACGCTAATGATTCCCTGATTCTGTTCTATGATCACATACCATCCCAAAAGGCTGGTGAGGAGGTCTGGCATGTGCTGCCCAGCTGTTGTATACCTCACACCCTCAAGTTACTGACATCCTAAAGTGATCTAAATAATTCCAACTTTTATTAAAGGAGATCATGGAAATGCAAGTTTTTACTGTGGTGACAAATATATGAAATATGGTTCAAGAGCGTTTACTCTTCCAGTCTCATTTTTTAAGGTCCCTCCCTGTCTTCCCTGTGGCCCATAAAGTAGATTTGTTTGTGACAAACATAGAGTAATGTGCTTATAGAGAACAAAGAGGCTTAAGCAGCTTTCCTTGATGGCCTTTGATTCACTGAAATTTGCCCTGGGAAAAACTGCAGTGGTGGTTGATCTACTCCATCCCTCCTCCCGGTGCCATATATTTCCCATATCATATTCCTCAATATTCCTTCTGGCAGATGTGCCAAAAGGGCTGCAATAAAAGCCCATTTGTGCGGCCAAGAGTTCATCGCCTCTACTCTGAAACAGCGAAAAACCAACATTCAATAATTCTGCTTTGCAAGCCGTTGTTATTTTGATAACACTTCAAGCGAGCAGCAGAAATACCAAGCAGCCCCCGGGCGGGAGGGGAATTAGCCAGGACAGTGTCTTTCCTGCAACTGGAGGTCTCTGGAAAACAAGGGCGGGTTTGAAGCTGGATGCCTTGGGAATCAATGGACGATTGTTTGCACGTGGGGGCCGCAAAGTGCTGCCGCAGTTGAGGGTCAGTTGGTCCTGCAGTTACAAAGTGAATTTTTCGGAGGCCTGCCGCATGCCTGTTTCCATTTGCAAAGTGGCGTGCCACACAAGTGGTCTGCGAGCTCCTTGTTTTTCCTTAAAGGAAAATATATGTGCTGAGGGGAGAGGGAGTTAGCAGGGAGCTGGCACCGCGTTTCAAGGCCCGTGCTTTTACCTTTAAACCCAGTTTGCTGAAGTCCTGCTTAGCCTTGGTAAATACGTTTCTCCAGCCAAATCTTTGAAGTCAGGCGACTGGAGGTTTGGCTTCACAGCTCTCACTCCATTTAGTGGAAGTCTTTCAACTAAATATGCGTTCATCAAATTGACAAAATAGATGTTTATATTATATTATATTATATTATGTTATTTTATTCTGTATTTGGACCAATCCAAAGCACANTGTATTGTTTTGTTGATTTGTTATTGTTGTTGCTGTTGCTTTGGTGTTTTTTGGGGGTTGGAGGTTTTCTTGGGTTTTTTTTTGGGGGGAAGGGGGTTCAATACATTTTTTATAAAATAAAATTGTTGAGGTACATGGTCTGATGTGAAAAAACACGTAGTAAACAAGGCACTTTCAGCCCACTAGGTAGTCAGAAATATTCAGGTGGGGGTAACAGATGCAGGAAATAGCGAGCTGCAGGCCATAACTGCCCTGTGTGGGAAGGGTAAACGACCTCCCTTTTCCCTCTATTCACTATATTTTATTCAGTATACTTGAGGTTTAGGTCATTAAAATAGTTATTCAATGGCTGTTCCTTTTGCCATGTGGAATGAACTTCAGAGATGCTGAAGGCCCTCAGTGTTGTCCTCCATGGATGAAATCCCTCATTTATGCCACAAGCATAAATGATACCATAAATGATATGATATCACAAGCATATGTGATACCACCTTGTGCCAGTGTCCCCCTGCTCTGATGATGCTGTTCCCCTAAGACCTCTGGAGAGGACCTCCAGTTGCTGTTTGTGTCTCCAAATTCGCTAATTGGAAAAAAAAAGACAGTATAGGGAATTCAACATTTTGCCTCTTCATCCCAGAAGAACGACTGGTATAATACAGAAACTCTGCCTTTAAGATACAGTGTTTGCCTCCCCATTAAAACTCAAGAGAAACCATGATACAAAATCAATGGGATTGCTTAGTCTCACCCACTAGAAATAGGAGATCACGTTTCTCACCTCCAGGGGTTCTGGGTAACCACATCTGTTAATATATATTAAAAAAAACCCTTTTGCACTGCTCTAGCAAATAGCATTATGAGACACATGCAAAGCTGTCATTAACCTCTGGGATTTAGATCAAACAGGAGCTCAATCTGAGCCACCACTGGATGCTGTTTCCCACAACCAAACCCAGAGCAAAGCAAACCCTGGCCCCATCTCCGGCCTCTCTCCCTGTGCCCGGGCCCTTTGGCAGGAGGAGCTCCCCAGGTGTGCCTGGAGGAGCTGTGCTGAGCCACAAGCCACTCCTGCATCCCTTTAATGCAGTGTGGCTCCTTCACAGCCCCTGCAAGCTTTCCCTCTGCAGCTAAATACATCAAACAGGCAGGGAGAGACCCGTGCAAGTTCAGCGCTCCATCAGCCTTTCAGTGGCACGAAGAGGACACGCACTGAGGGCCTTTGCTGCTGCACCACGCCTGCACTGCCCTCCTCACTGGTCTCCCTGCCTTAGCTATTCCATCTTTATTATAATTTGAAGAAATTCCTTCATCAAAGTCGTGCAGCCCTGTTTCCCCAGTCTGCTCACTTCCTTTGTGCTAAAGGGAGCTTCCTCTGCAGCTAACAGACTCCAGTAAGTCTTTGAAAAAGAGCATTTGGATTTAATGACATGCAAATAAAACACACATAGAAGGGCTGAGGAAAGCTATGGCTGTACTAATCTAATAAATAAGATTATTGTTTCTCTGTCTGATCCAGAAACTAGCAAACAGCCTTTGCATATTTTCATTTAAGAGACACCATACCTTCTTTAGAGCAAGCAATTTTATTTTATCTTCATATAGCATACTATTTTTGTCAGTCCTGTGGCCAAAATAAGATGTTTTCTTCTCCTGTTACAGATTGGGGAAACTGAGGTAGGAGAGAGTAGAACTTGCCAAAGTGCCTGTACAGCATTAGTCATCAAAACTCCATGCTTTATCCACCTGGGTTGCCAAGGTTGCTGCTACTGTCTGCTCCCAACACTCCTCCAGAAAACATGGGCAAGCATTTGGCATCCCCAAAAATCAGGCTGTTTGCATAGTCTCGAGTATAGGTGATGTATTAAATTGCTCTATCTGATTTCTCAAGGCTCTCTACAAGCAGTGGTGTCTCTGTCCTCCATTCCCTTGCTGTGTTCAGCCTCTGAGCACCATCCAAAGCTTGAAGAAAGCAATAACATTGTTAATTTGCATTCATTAGTGCAACTAATAATTGAATAGGAAGATGTGATTAATTGAAAGAATGGACTTGAAGCTGAAAACAGTTATCCCAGTCCCTGTACTCCTCAGAGTTCTCTTAGTCCCAGTGCCAGAGTACGCCACAGCCTTGCAAACCTGTCCTTTCCCTCCCACCCTGCTGCCAAGACATGGGACCGCCCTCGTCACAGCATCATCTTGGGAACAGCCACCCATTGCCTGAACAAGAAGGTCCATGTTGGACTTTGGGGTGCTTTTGCAACACCTAACCAACTTCCTTCCTAAAAAATTCTGTACAAAAAAAGGAAAGGAAAAAAAAGAAAGTCAATACTTAAGCTTCCTAATTTTAAACTGATTACTGTTTGTAAAATCAGTGGTGATAAAAATGGTTATCTGTGTGCTGTTCCTGATAGTTTCCCCGTGGGAGCAGCTTAGAGCCTGCTCTGCCAGCACTTTTTTCTCACAGAATTGAAACCTGCAGGGTATTGCCTGTTCTCTAACTGCTGAAGCGAAACAATACTGAGGGTGCTAAGGACCTGTTTGGAGCCCTTCAAGCACCTGGCAAGATCAATCTACAAGTCATGCCTCTCCCCTCCCAATAAAAATGACTTTTTTTTTTTTTTGCAAAAAAAATAAATCCCTCCCCAAAAAATATGTTATCATTGAAAAACCAATCTGCCTTTGCAAGACAGGCTGTAATTGACTCCCAGCTGAATGCAGCTGCAAGTGGGGTGAGGTGCCAGTGTCATGAACAGCATCTGGAAAACCACAGAGGGCCACAGAGCGGAGTTGCAGAAACTGAGGAGCTCTTTAAAATATATGCATGCATGTGCGTGTGTGTGTGCATGCAGTGGTATAAAAAAAAAACAAAAAAAAAACCAGAAAAAACCAAACAGAGGGTTTGAGGCCAGCACAGCAGCCTCTCAGTCACAGAAAATGGCGACTGAGTGAGCCCTCAGCCTCCCAAACCCTCTGGCCCCTGGAGCATCCCGCGACCGTGACCCTCCCGCATCTTTGTTCCTCGCCGTGCCCCGCTCCCGAGCGCCAGCCTGAGACTGTTTACTCCTTCCCTCCATCTCTCAGAGGGATATGATTCACACGTTTTCAGATTTATTTGAGCAAAATGCAATAAATATGCCGCTTCAATTTTAACTGCTGGAATGTAGCCAGGGTTTTTAATGAATCTGGCCTGTGCGATTGAAGTGGTCCAGGATCTCAAAAGCTCTGGGCACTGTTAGATTATACACACAGACATCCACACACACATATCTCCCCCCACCTCCCCTTCCCTTGGGGCTCTGTGAGTCACATGCGACTGCAGGTTTTTCAGATTCAGCTCTGGTTAAAATTAGCAAAAGCCTTTATTATTCAAGAAGAGGAAGGATTCCTATCACAGCTGCTGAGAACTGCCATATTTTTCTTGTATTTGCTGCATCGACCTATTAAAATTTAGCTTTATCTGTTATTCTTTGTTTCCCTAAAATATAGTAGCAGGGCTTGGTCCTGTCAACGCTGAATTTTAATTACAAGTTCATGAAGATCACTGCATTAATCTGTAGCTGGACCATCATGGATTTTCATTCTGTGCAACTGGCATCTCTACAGTTTCAATCATTTATAGTGATGTTTTACAAGGAGGTCTGCTCTGAGCAAGGCACTAGTTTTGCAAGCTTCAACAAAAGATGTATTCCAAGCAGCTGTAAACACCTTGTTTTAGTTATCAGAGCAGGTTACAAAGGGCTTTCATACCAAAATCTGATGGCATATAACTCACGTGTGTATAAAGTCAACTACCAGGTTCACTCAATTTATGACCTGCATTCATTTAAAAGGAAGACAAAAGAAGGAAAATGAGTAATGATATAGTAAATATGGCCCATGTCGGCTCAGCAGGAAGGTTTTGGCCAGATCCCAGGAGACACAGGACCAAAATTGCCACGACCCATGTGAACAGGCCTGCTCTGGTAGGAATACAGTGTCATTGCTGGAGCTCCACCATTCCCGGTGGGCCCAAACCGAAGCGAAGGCGCATTGCCAGGGCCACATGGAAAAATCAGAGGATGTCAATTCTCCTGTGCCTCCATCTGCGGATAATTGGTTGAGCACTAAAATTCACAAGGAAAATTTTGTTTTAGAAAGATGATAAAGAGAACAAACAAAAGACAGGAAATTAAAATTTATGTAAACATAGTGGTTCCCAGAGCAACCATAAATGAGCCACATTGCATATATAGACGAAGGCATAAAAGTTAATACCATGTGCAGCAATACCATACACTACATAGGTACCCCTGGGACCGTGTTACATTAGCTATGGGACCCATCATTTTGAATGGTTTGACTTTTACGCTTTTAAAGCCTCAAACACAATGTTGCAGCAATGCCAGGTGGGAATAGGGCATTTGATGTTTATTTGTTTGTTTGTGTGGAAAGAGAAAGGACTGTTTGAACAGAACGAGAGACAAGCCGTAATTTTTCTCCCTTTGCATACCAGAGACAAAGGTTGCAGGCTTTGATCTCAGAGATATCTGAGTAGTTTTGCTGGGGTGAGTAGTTTTGCTGGGGTATTCCTTCTCACTGATTTAGTACTCACAAAGTGAGATGGCAGGAGCATAGAACAGCTCTCCCGTCGAGATAGGGCAGCGGCTGCTCAAACAATGTAACATAGCACAACATAAAGCACAAGGCTTTTCCCTAAGTAAATGTGGGAGTGCAAAAGGGATTGACTTAGCCATGTAAAGTGTCAGTCCTGAAATGCTTGGACTGCTTGGAAACATGCCTTCAGCTTGCTCTTCTATTTTCTGCAAGTGGTTATCCTGAGTTTGATTCTCTGCTCCCTCTTGCAGTTGTTGACATCAGTAACATGGGTGTAAAATGTCACCCGATCAGAAGGCAGCCAGCATTCACCTTGCATTTGTATTCATGACTATACAAGGAAGAGGGCAGCACCAGGTCAGGCCCACTGAGATCCACAGAGATTACTTTGTCAATGTGGGATGTTTATGTTCTGATGGGGTGTTTTATAATCGACTCTTAAAACTCTGCCACAGCCTATTTGTTCTGGTTTTTGTGACAGGGCAGATCAGAACAGAGGAACTGCTGTGATTTTCCACAGTCACCATTTTAAAATTTTGTTGAGGGTTTTTGTTTTTTTTTTTTAAGGCATAGCATTGCATCTCCCACCCCTTCATCTTTTTACTTTTTCCAAAATATAAAGCATTTGGTGTAGGATCAGACTAGGACTGCCAAGTCTGCTCACCCACTGGCTCAGACACTAGTGCTTTCCCATGCCCCACAGAAACCATGCCTGGGAGCAAGTGCCCCTCCTTTCTGTCTCACACCAGTCCCAGCTTCTTGCCACACTGAGGCACCCACATACATCCATTACAAGACCTCCTAAGGGTCCCTTGCTGCCCCCATCTGTGGTGGGTTACGTTGGTGACCTTCCTTCCACCCACTCAGCTGTGCTGTTACTCCCACTTTTTAACAGGACAAGGGCATTAAAAAAAAAAAGTGAAAAAAGATGGCAATTGAGAAAAGTTAGCAGTCAAAATTTGCAATGGACGTTGTCCATCTGTGAAGATGATGTGATGAATGTGTAAGATCTCCAAAGAAAACATGAGCTGTGGGAGGGAACAAATACAACACATGATCTATGTGCACTGCTGCAGTGAAACCTGGGCTTGCACCCTCTGGCCATCAGCACCACCTACTGACACCTTCATCTGCTGGGTACCTCTGTCCTGCTCCATCCTGACAGTACCAGGCCAGGCTGTGTGGTGCCAGCTGGAGATCTGAGCCGTCTGTGTCTCCATCCCTGTGCTCCAGATGAAGGGCATTGCTTACACCAGTCTTAGCAATAACCCTGAGACCAGTCTGTGTTGGGGAGCTGGGTTGGAGAACAGGAGTGTGGCACATAAACTCACAGAATCATTTAGGTGGAAAAGCCCTCCAAGATCATGAAATGCAACTGTTCCCCCAGCATTGCCAAGGCCACCACTAACCCATGTCCCCAAGTGCCACATCCACACAGTTTTTAAATCCCTCCAGGGATGGGAGCTGCACCACTGCCCTGGGCAGCTGTGCTGGGGTGCCAGGTCTTGACAACCCTTTCAATGAAGAAATTTTTCCCAACATCCAATCTAAATCTCTCATGGAGACTTGAGAGTATTTTCTCTCATTCTATCACCAAGCTGCAAGTCTTGCTGACTTACTGTTAGGTGATGGTGAGATTGTTTGCCCGACACTCATATATTGACTTCTGAAACCTTGTGTGGGTTTGGAACATCCCCTGTGTGTACCTCAGGGGCAGATAATTGTACCCAAGCACAGGCATCTAACTCAAGTGGCATGACTCAACCTTTGGGGATGTCTCCTTCTCTCTCTTGATAATCTGAAATACTAAATAACTTAGCTTAGGCACCACTGAGCGATTTGAAAATATTTTGTGTGTTTTTGTTTCCTATTCCATTTTTTGTTCTTAATTATTTTTTCTTCTTTTCTCTGTCTACTGATGTGGCTTATTTCTCGTTTTGTACGTCTATGTTACTTGCATGGTTGGGACCTCAGCCTCCATTGAAGCCAAACGTTTCATCTAATTAATAATAATAAAATAGGAGAGTGATATACTCTTTGTAGAAAAATTTAATTTTTTTTTCTAATTTCTGTTCAGTCGAAACAGCTCATTTCTCTTGAAACGCAATTGAAATGCCATTAGTATTTTCATTAGTGTGATGACTGATGATACAAGGCAGGCAAGTAGATTTTGGGCCTAGGCTGATAAATGTCCATAACGTTTTTGTAAGTCTGTGCTAAACGCTTCAGAAGTCACATGCCAAGTAGTTCCAGATCATTTGAAAAAGCAGAAGACTTTTTTTCCCCCCCTTTAAGTCCTGGAATGAGAAACAGCCGCACAGCGATACAGAAATAGCACAGCAAGGCCTGGAAATGCCCACCAGTTGCTCAACACTTTTTTTCTTCATTTAAACAGTTAATCTTCATCAATGAAGATATTTTACTCATGCATCTTTGGCATTTCATGGGGGATTTTTTTCTATCTCTGAGGATTCACAGCTCTAGATGAAATGGCTCTTTTGTTTGTGGGAAGGAGAGAAATTCCTGTGGAGAAACCTAGCTTAAGACAAAACCATAACTTAGGTTGTCTTGAGAGGCTTTTTTTTTTTTTTTGAGAAGTTGAGCTGGATTTAAATGATACATGTGCATAAGTCATCATGATGGTTTTGCTTCCAGAGTATTTTACCAACACTAAATGAACGATGAAGAATGGATAAACAAGAGGTGAGAGGAAATGTAAAGCTTAGTTAGTTGTCTCATCATTCTGAGACATATTGCCTTTTTTGCTTTGAGGTAGTTTCAAACACAGATGAAGCAAATTATGCACTTAGGAATGGCTTGTTCTTCTATCAGTTGGATAGGCTATATTTGTTTCATTGATTTCTTCTGTGCAGAACAGAAATTGTAGAGCTGGGTCTTGTAAGTTCCTCTGTTTTTCTCTCACTTGCAATTTTAAGTTGCTGATTTGTCAGATTTATGATCATTAATAATAATAATAATAGTAATAATTTTTTGCTCTGTTTGCTGGAAATAGAAATACATGCTTGCTTCTTTATAACGTGAAGCCAAAGACCCTTGCCTTGGGGCAGGGAAAAAAAAATCCTGATTTTCAGCCTGGGTAATAAATCCATCCTAAAGGATTAGAGAAAATTTCCATGGTTTAAATTTCCTGCCCATACACCTTGATGCCTTACATGACAGCCATTTTACCTTCTGCTCGGGGAAGAGTTGACAGGACATGTTTGTGCCACTCCTTCATAGGTGACAAGGGGGTATTTAGAGTGATGAGATATTTCCCTACCCCCAAGAGATTTTGGGACAAGCTAGAATGAAGGCTCAGGACTTGATCCACTTGCCCACACATAGTTGTCAACTGTCATTTGAGATGCCTAGAATATCCTGCCTGGCCTCCAGCTGCTCTTGCAGAAGGGCAGAGGTCTTGTCTCAAGCCCTTTATCATATCTGCCAGCCTCCCTCGGATGTTTCAAATACCTCAGGGCATTTCAAATACAGCCAGGTGCCTGCATAGACTTCAGACTCCTGGCCCAGAGATGCACCACCCACATTTGAGGCTCTCTTTTGAGTGGGAGGAATTTACACTTGAGTGGTGATTTGGCTCCAGGGGGAGGGTGGTTGCTCTCACCCAAATCTGGATGTCCACAGCATGAGATTGCTGCCTGAGTTAGATTTCTCAGCTTTCATTATGGTCAGTGAAAGGTTAGCTAATGGAGACTGGAGCATAAATAATCTTGCACTAAAGAAGGCCCCACTTTTTCAGCTGAAACGCCCACTCCACTCTTCTAACTGTGCTATATTCATCTTTGTAGCCCTAAATACATATCTCTCATGTAGACACATGAGTTGCAGCCACCTAAAGTGAGATGAACCCACTATTCCCTTTGTTACTAAAAGAAAACACTGTCAGGAGGGTGTTAAGTACAAATCCATAGATTTGTTTATGAAGAGAAAATTCGAACCACCAAATTTGATTGAGCTGTTTTCCTGGGCACCTGTCCCAGCAGGAAAAAACAAGGCCTGAGTTCCTTTTTACACCCAAACTGCTAAATAAAGTCCCTTTGGATTTCTTCTTTCCACAATTCTATATTTTCTGCAAAACTTACAAGGCCAGCTTTTACAAACAGTTGTCTGAAACTGAGACCTATCCTCATGTCAGTCTGTACTGGGACACAGAGTCCTGAACAAAGAGTGTACACAAGCACACTATTAACCTAATTTTATGCATAAAGGTTGGAGAGCTTGTGCTTGTCAGTTTCCTGACATTCGTTGTTTTTTCCATAGAACTATGACATGACCAAAGTCTCAATCAGAGCCAGAATTTCAGCAGATTCTGTCTCTGTTCCATCTTTGCTTTTGTACAATATAATTCTGCCATCCCAGGAAAGAAGTCATAATTAAAAAAAAAATTAATTAAAAAATCTTTGCTTTCGTAATCTTTGCTTCATCATGATGCTCTCTCAGAGGAGATCCTTAAAAGGACCATATTCCTTCCCTGATCCACCAGTCTGTATTTTGTCTGCCTGGTGCTATAAAATAAGCCCATAAGGCTATGTGGAGAGCAGTTCAGTTCTTGGAGAACCTAAAATACTCTGTTTTGGCTCCAGTAAATGTGAAAACTGAAGACAAGCTTGCACCAAAGCCATGAAGAAAAGCTCTCTGCAAATTTAGAGTGACTCAAGCATAGATGTGCAACCTTAAAGTTGATAGCACAGCTCCAAATGTCAGTGGCTGAGAGCATTTAGGCTTTTCCATGTATGCTCTTTCTTCTGGTTCTTGTCAATCTGCTTTTCACACATGTCTGTAATAAGTGAATTTCCTCCTCCAACTTCTTTCCAATCTATTCTTTGTCTCCTATTTCCATCTATTTCCCTATTTCATTCCACTTTGCACTCTTCACCTCTTTAACCTTTTCTTCATCAGTCATATCCCTTCTCGTGTCTCTGCTCCACAGAGGCACTCTCTGACCTTATTATACGTGGTCTCTCTGCCATCCTTCTTCCACTGTTATAGGAAGCAGTCTTCAGCAAGAATTTTAATGAAAAACACTCAGGGTAAAGTGTTTCCTTCAGAATTTTCCTTTTAAAAGAGTGCAAAACTGAAGATTTTACACTAAGGTTCATATCAGAACAGTACTGTGTCACTATTTTTAACTGTGTAAAAGCAAAAGGATGAACTTTTAGGAAAATTCTGATTTCCCTATCTGGCTGTCTTTTCTCCATTCATAGGAACACTGAGCTATTTAAATAAAGCCAAATGTTGCACTGTATTAGATAATTTTCCTATATTGTAGTTTTCAGTTGCTGTTTAGCTTATTTGTTGCTGAGTTTAATTGCCAATAATACTTGCAAGCTTACCTATACATCTGTTTAAACAGATTTCAGTTTTCAAAATAAAGTCAATTACTGTATTTTTCCTCATGAAAGGTGAGAAAACACCCCTTATCTATTGATCTGAAATAAAGAAAAGAATAGATACACTCCCAGTGTGCATTATTTTTCATCTCCGTTGCTGATAAAGAAAGCACTCATTTAATGATAAATCAGCATTAAAGCGGGATGAATGGACTCAGATTTTAAAACAAAGCCATCATGAGACCTTCTAAAAATAAAAACTCCTCTGTTACAGTGGATTTTTACCTCTCCTAGATTGCAGAGTCTATGGAGACTCCTAAATGCTGTGATTTCACTTCAAATGCATGTCATACTCAGAGTATTTCTGATTGTATGAACTGTGGCACAGCTTATTGCAGATAAAGAAGAAAAATGAAATTGCTCTGCTTCCCTGCCCAGCAGGGGAAATGCTAACTTAGAAATCAGCAGCTTTGGATGCTTTTGTCAGCCCTCTGACTTTCTGCCTGTCCTCACCCCAGCTGTCCCCAAGTACCTTTGTGGTTTCTTAGGCACCTTCACCTGCAGCTGCAGTGAGTAGAAAGGTGTTGGACCCCTTAGGGGATCAGTTCAGATACTTCTGAACTAAGTTCCACAGCAGAGGAGCTTCCCTGGTTCTCTTCTTCTCCTTTTTTGTAACCAGATGGATTTCTGGGTTCAAGGAACGTCCCTAACACAGTTTACTTCTCTAATACAGACATCATCACCACAGGACTGCTTATGTTGGTGTGGTGTAAATATAACATTTATTTTAGCAAGAGAAGTATATTCAGCTGAAATCATGCAGCAAACATATATTTTCTTTTGCTAATACATACACAGAGAGAATGAAGCCATTTCTGGAGAAACACTGCGTTTCCTTAGTGAAGGTCTCAGCTGAACTTGTTCAGCAAGATTTTTGCTAATTATTTTGATAACTTCTCTTACTTTTTGTCACTTCTTGTAGCATGGATGTGCCTGAAAAATTACTCCCATCATTACACCAGCCCAGCCCTTGTGCATCGTTTGTCCTCCCCCCACTGGCAACTTGATTCCTCTGGTTATGCTCCATGCCAGCACTCTCCTTCCAGAGCTGCCAGTGTCCCATTTAATCTATGATAAATACAAACTGCTCCCAACCCTACTTGCCTAGGGCATATCAGCTCTATCTGCCACATTTAAAAATGATCATCCCTGTTGTTTAGAAAAACAGCAACTCAAAATACCACCCTTGACTTTTCTCATTACTTACGGACTGAAATTTCCCCATCTGTCTTTCCTCAGCTGCGTTCTTGAGAAAGAAATCCTGTCTTCTGTTTTCTTTCTCCCCAGTGAGCAAATCCTCATCCACTGTGACAGCTCATCTTGGAATCACTACTTATTCTAGGTAGTTCCTTGCTCCTACCTGGAGATCTTTTCATTTCTGACCCTCAGTGCACCTAATGGCTTTTCATTTTTTTTAAAAAAGGAGCCCTTTGTCTCTCTTTTCAACCTAACCATCCTCCCTCAAACAATGATTTTTCATTTCACTTCTTTTACAGATTTTAATTTTTGTCCTATCCTCTCAGTGAGAGAATTTAGTTCTTCATCATTGCATATTAAATGATTCATTTGCTGAGATATTTAACAGCAAATTTAATTTCTCCAACCCTGTCAGTCTCTGTCTGTCTCTCTTGATTCTGTCAGTCTCTAACAACTGTAAATTGTAATTTTTTGTTTAACTTAAAGTTTAATTCTTTGAGCAGGAAAAGCTTTTAATTCTGAACCATTTACCTTAAAACTGTTCACAAGGCCTGGGAACTCAGAGCCTTCAACTCTGAATTTATCTTTTGACCCCTTGAGTTTTCCTTTCATTAAACTTATTTATTGCTGTCACCCACATATAACTACTGTGTTCTTCTACTTTGATCCAACTTCCCCGAAAAATCCTAATTTCAAATGTCCATTACTTCCTGACATTAAAAGAAAAAAAAAAAAAAAAAAAAAAAAAAAAAAGAAGGAAAGATTGTGGTGGTTTTTTCCATGATATCTTGGAATCCCAGTCCCAATCTGTTTGAAGGGCTGGGGGCCTGGGAAGGGCACATGGTGGGGCTGGAGGGGACAGGACAGGAGAACTTTTAGAGTCACCTTGCATGATATGATTGATTCTTCCTCTACTGGTACAGGAAAGAGGAAATCCAAAGCAAAACCAAAAGGCAAAGAAGAGCAAGACTGCATCTGCCAGGAAGTCTAATTCACCACAAATATAAAAAAGACAGAAGACTGGTCTTTTAAAATTCGAGTTGCTGTTGATCATCCTCTCAGGCAGCAGTCCCAGGAGCATGGGCAGCAGGCTGAAACTGGGGATTCTCCACCTCTACTGTCCTGTGATGAGATTCCCTCTGCAGTGATGTGTCCAGCTCTGGAGCCCCCAACACTGGAAAGATTTGGACCTGTTGGTAGAAGTCCAAAGGGGGCCATAGAAGTGCTCAGAGGGCTGGAGCACCTCTGCTCTACAGCCAGGCTGAGAGAGCTGGAGGTGTTCACCTGGAGAAGAGAAGGATCCAGGGATACCTTAGAGGCCCTTGCAGTACCTAAAGGGGCTCCAAGAGAGCTGGAGAAGGATTTTGGAAAGAGCCTGTAGTGACGAGGGTTGAGTTGCCTCACACTGACAGTGCAGGGTAAGAGTAGATATTAGGAAGAAATCCTTACTTACATTTTATGTCTGAGCACTGGAGCTGTGGGACTCATCCTGATGATCAGAGAAATAATTCTTCCTTACCCTGTTCTCTGGGGCTTTAGTCCTCTCATTGATAATGCTGATTTGATACAGTTATCAAATACTGCATGTCATTGCATCCAGCTCCACCTGGCCCTGAGACTCTTGTCCCCAGACTGGAAGAGGATCTGAAGCCTCCTCCAACAATTCCACCTCTGCAGAGCTACAGCAGTTCCTCTGCTTGCTGGAGGGATGCCTTGCCAGGCTTCAGGTATTGCCACTGTGCTCCCTGTCAGGAAACACAATTATCTTCATAAAGAAGTGAAGAGGAAGACTCACACTGAATTTCTTGAACACAGGCACAGAGATTCACCCAAGTAGAAAGGAATGGCAAGATGCATTTAACCTCATTAGTTTCAGTAGGGCTGACTTTGTGCAATCCATCAGTGTACAAATACATTAGGGGAACTAAACTATTTCCACATCTCATTTACATAATGGATGGGATGTGAAATGAGTCCTATGGAGGAGAAGTGCCCTGGAGGCACTAAAGTTTATCACAATATGTAAGAGTTCTTTTAGATCATTGCATTAAATTTCCACTAACAAGATAACAAATTAATTGTCTGCATTACTGTACTAACCCAAAGCGGATAATGTGTATGATTTCAGCAGAGGAAGGCAGCTGTTTAAGACAGCTTGGTGGTTATACAAGGAGGCAGAAGAGATTAGTGTGTCTCCCAGCATTTGTGTGCCACGATGCCAGCCCTCCTCCTGCCCCTTTAAGAAATCTGGCTCTTCTCTAATCTGATGTAGGACTTGAGCTTTATTAGTGAAGTGAGGGAGAATGAGTAAATCAGCTGTATCAGACAAGCCTCAGGACATCTGGAAATTGATCATTCTGCAGAAATAAGCACTCTGTGTTTATTAGCTGGGAGTTCATCACTATCACTTCTTTTTATTCAATTCCTAAGAGATTTCAAAGCTATCATCATAGTATTAGCTCTTCTGACTGTGCTACTAGAGATAAAGATCAGAAGATCTATCTAATGATGGCTTTCTCAGTCTCCCTCTTTCTTTCTCTAAAGCCATTCTGATTAAAAAAAAAAAAAAGTAGGAAAATAGCTAGAATGAAATAAAGCAGACTCCATCTCTTAAATTTTTGCCTGTTGGCAATGTAAGTAATTTTTTTGTATTATTATTCCACAGGCACTTGGTTTTATTCAGGGGGACACATTCTGCAAAATAGAAAATCCCTCTTAGAAAAAGTGGAATATGAAGTTTTTAATGTGGTGGTGGAAAAGGGAAGAAGATAAAAGGACTTAAAGTCATAAAGCAGTGCTTTACATTGAAAGTACAGTTATTTTAAATGATAATACATGTCAAATAGAACCCAGGGAAATGACTTCCATAAGTTAGAAAGGTAATAATATTACTTTAAGAAGAATAATTACTTTCCTTAACTACATTTATCACATAGTAATTCAGTTCTCCCTTCTGGAATATGATGCAATGCCAAACTTTTGACTGATTTATTTAAAACCAGACTTAAGAAAAGATTCACCAAGATATGAGGTTTCTTCTGGTTCTTTATTCCAAACTGAGGAGTTATCAAAATGCAAATACTGTGACTAACTGCATGTTTAGACGTGCATTCCTGTACAGCTGCATTGCATTGCTTCATTGTGCAAAGACACTGGGAGGAAAAGGAAAAAAAAATCATTTATAAGAGTTTTCCAATAGCAATGGTCAGACATATAAACAATTTAACTATAGTTGTGCATTTCCAGAATTCTGTGGGGAGTACAAATCCAATCTAATGAACTCTCTAAAGAAAAATCTTCCCTAGCAGAAACTTCACTGAGATCAATTTTTATCAGCTGATTTTCTTCGTTTTCCAATGGCAAATTAATATTTATTATCTCTTTTGGACTGGCACTTTGAGTTCCAAGCTGGGTGCACATTGTGCTAGATTCTGTACACAGATTAAAGAAGAAAAGGTGCACATTGTCCAAGAATCTTTCTGTGCAAGTACACGATGAGAGAAAACAGATGAATGCAATAAGCAGGGTGATCAAGATTTAACAGTAAAGCAAGGCAAGTAAATTAATCCATTTGTACAGAGCCCAGCATAATGAAGTTGGACTACATCACTTGAAAAGTTAGCACTTAATAGCAACAATTACCAGGTCTTTAAAATTAATGTATTAATATCAGTTTAGAGCTCATAAGTTGCTTAGCCAGTGAATGAAAAATGCTATAAATCTTTAAGGAAAGGCCAATTTCAAGTCAGCATTGTCTTCCCTCCTACACAAGCTTTCTGCCAGTTTGCCCTGAACTAGAATCATGCTTCTCCTGAGTCACCTTTTTCCTTATGATCATGGTGATTATTTTTTTATAATCATACCATCACTGTTTTGGACTCTTGATAAACTCTTCCGTGTCCGCCTCTGCTTTTGAAGCTGTCCTTTCCCTGTGCCCTTTCTCATTATATACATAGTGATTGATTTCCTCCCTGCTTTGCTGCCCATTCTTCACTTGCATGAGCATGTGGTGGTGTCTGTGCTATCAATAGGGCTCAGGGGAGTTAAGGTATGGGTCTTTCATGGGATGAAAAGGGTTCTAATTTGGAGGAGATGCACAAAGATTAAAGATCAGTGATAAATAAGGTCTGAATCAAGCCACAAATGTACATCCTAGAATGGCTTGGATTGGAAGGGACCTTAAATTCCATCTTGTTTCAATCCTCCTGCAATGGTCAGAGATACCTTTCACTACCCCAAGTTGTTCCAAGGGCCATCCAGCCTGGCCTGAGACACTTCCAGGGATGCAGGGGCAGCCACAGCTGCTATGGGCACCCTCTGCCAGGGCCTCATCACCCCCATGGGGAAGTATTTCTTTATAATACCTAAAACTCCCCTCTAGGAATTTAAACCAGTTTCCCTTTGTCCTATCTGGCTGTGCAAAAAGTCACTCATCATATTTTTTTTTAATCTCCCTTCAAGTACTGGAAAGACCTCTATGGCCCTCCCAGAGCCTCCTCTTCTTCAGTCCGAACAACTCTCATCTCTTCTCAGCTTGTCTCCATAACAAAGGTGCTCCAATCCCCCACAGAATCTTCCCTCCTTGTGGGGCAGTGCCAAAGGATAAAATATACTGATTTGATGACCAAGTGTGTGAATTTTAGACTCTTACTTCCCTGTGGTGGTGTAGCCAATTATTTATTTTCACCTGATTGGTAGATGGGTTGATCCAGGGCCTTCTCTTGCCTAAGGCTTTCTGAACAGAGCACTCCAAATGAGAAGAAAAAGTCCAATGAGAGGTGATGATACTACACCATCAGGTCCATCAACTGGAGGACAGATGTTCCCTTACTGCAGCATGCATCAAAGCCTTGTGAGCAAATTGCTGCACCTCTTTGTGTTTCCAACAATGTCTCTGAATCTCTGTTTGCATTCTGGTACCCCTGAAAGGAAACTGATGATTCTCCCTTATTGACTGCTCCAGGTCCATAATTTGCTCTTCTTCTTCAATATAGATGAGGTTTTCAGTGAGATGAGGGATATACAGGCTGAAGAAACCAAGCTTCTAAAACGAGAGGCAGATGTCTGCACCCATGATTCACCAGTGATGAGCTGCAATTGGGCCATGTAGACTTTGAAGCAATTCATTACATTTGTATCTCTTCTGTAGGGGGAGGACTTTCCTCAATGATTTGTATGACCTTGCTAAACCCAGAGAGGTGGTAATTGAGCAGCAACTACTTCTTCAGAAGAAACAGAATAAAAATATTGAAAATATTGACTCACCCCAAAGGCAGTGAGCAGCACTTTGGTCTTTGACCTTTAAGCATCCTAGAGTAGTCAATAACCTGGCTGTTAGATGCTGTGCCTGCCACTGATTTTGATTTGGGAGTAGTTTAACCTTGAACCAAGATCTAAGTAACCACGGCAACAGGAAGTTGGCCTCTCCATCCAAGGAGTGGGGATCCATAAATCAAGGTCCCTAATGCAAACACTGTGTGCAGGTAGAGATTTGAGAGGATAAGTGGTTTGTGGGGGATTACCTTTGAAAAAATGAATGATTGTCCCTTGATATGTTGAAACACAGCTTCACAGACTTTTTTCTTTTTTTATCAATAGAGGTCAACAGGTTACAGCTGCATGTTTTCATACGGCTCTTTATATAGGCCCTTCAGTTTAATTAGAACCAGATGTTGAATTTATGAGGTTGTTAGCATTATTATGTACCATATGCACGTGCATATATGTGTGTGTGTATTGATACATACACCCACATGTGCACATTTTTTGTGCACCCACTACACTCATGAATAAATATTGTTAAGGCACAAACCCAACCACTGTGTAGTGGTGAAACCTCAGGTGTGCACACACATGGTTCCAAAGGGTAATTACCTAGTCAAATATCTCACTTATTCTATGGGACACTGCTTAATTCAATGTATGGAGCTCACCTAATGAACAGCTATTTGGGAGCTGGATTTTCCTTTTGCTATTCAGTGCGTGACATCATGTCTCATTTATTCCACATTTCTAAGCCTTGGTATGAATAGATGAATGTTTCATGAATGTTGATAATTTTATTTTCACAGGACTGCTCTTGAGATGAGAGGTATATTATTGTTCTCATTTGCACTAGAGAAGCTGAGCAGAGAGAGATTGAAGTTTAATGGATACAATTTGAGATGCTTAATACCAGATTTGAGGCTCTGGAAAGATGTGTGTCTAATAGGCAGCAACTGCTCTGTTTATCTCCAGCAAGCTGTGACCTGTCTCACTGATGACTATTTCTGCCCCTTATTGCCTTCCTTGAATCCACCAGGTCACAGCTTCATCAGGTCTCCTACCCCAAATTGGCCCATTCTGTGGCCCCATCTTTCAGACTCCTCTCACTGTAGCATTTCTGTGCCTGCATCTGATAGTCATCTCTTCCACAGTTTCTGAGGCAACTCAGAGTTCTGCTGATATTTCTCATTTTATGTGCCAGAAAAATAAGTTTATAGGGGCTGTTCATAGCAGCTCCAGAGAGCAAATTTGAGGAATTGTTGGTTGATGGATGGAGAAGCTGAGGACAGTGAAGAGATACAAAGGGAAAAGGGGTTGGAGATGAAATTATGAAACACAGGCAGGATAAATATACACTAGGAGAAGCTGAGAGAGCTGGTGGGAGGGCTCAGCCTGGAGAAAAAGAGTCTCAGGGGGAACCTTCTGACTCTCTCTGGCTCCCTGACAGGAGGATGCAGCCAGGTGGAGGCTGGACTCTAATCCCAGGGAACAAGGTGCAGAACAGGCGGAAAGCTGTGCCAGAGGTGGTTTAAATTGCATACTAACAAAACTTTCTTCACAGAAAGGGTTGTCCAGCTCTGATACAGGTTCCCAGGGCAGTGTTTGAGTTTCTATCCCCTGAGGGTATTTTAAAAGCCCTGTGGATGTGGCAATTGGGAACATGGGTTTAGTGGTGGCCTTGGTAGAGGTGGGGGAAGAGTGGGACTTGATGATCTTTGGGAGCTTTCCTAGGCTGGATGATTCTGTGATTGTAGATGTCAGAGCACCAGTGGAAAGTCTTTGAGGAACCACCAGGTGCTGTCCAGGTGCAGCCAGGGGTGGCAGAGAGGGTTCTGTGCTTCAGGGGACAAAGGCTCCCAGCAGCTGACCTGACCTGCTCTGCCAGAAGGTTTGCTGCTGGCCTGGATCAGGAATATTGTGGAAATATGCAAAACCAGATTAGAGTGGCACATCAAATTTGGCAAAGGTGTCAGGAGACTTCCATGATTGACCAAGAAGCTCCAGAGTGATGTCAGGTACAAAAAGGAAGCAGAAGATACATGGAAGCAGGTGACTCAGAGAACCAGAGCTACAAGGTTCAAGCATGGAGGGATGGCCATAGGAAGTTAAAGTCCATCTGGGGTGGAATCTAAGCCAGAAGATCCGCAAGAAGTGTTTTAACAGGTACATAAAGAAGCCAAAAAACAACCTATGGAAAACATGGTCCCTTTGCTGAATGAAACAGGGACCCTGGCTGAAAAAGATCAGCAGAAGACTGATTGTCCTCTTTGCCTTGTGGTCTCTACTGCTAAGACTGGCCTTTGAGAATCCCAGGCCTGTAAGACTGATGTGGAAAGAAACCCTGCTCTTGGAGGAAGATCTGATTAGGGAACAGTTAAATGAACTGGACATACATAAATCCATGGGATTTGGCAGGATATAACCAAAGGTGCTGAGGGATCTGGCTGGCACCACTGTGAGGCTACTCTTGAGTGTTTTTGAAAAGTTTTGGTGATCAGGAGAGGTTTCTGAGGACTAGAAGAGGGGAAATATCAGTCCAATAAGGTCAAGAAGACAAAGCAAGGAAGCAGCAAGGCTTCCAGTCTCACCTCAATCACTAGAATTTCATGGAGTAAGTAATTGTGAAGACCATTTCCAAACATAGGAAGGAGAAAAAGATACCAGGAGTAATTATTACAGATCTGTGAAGGGGAAATCATGCCTCACCAATCTGATGTTTCTTATCTTGGCTTTAGCAATAGTTCTGCCACTGAGTTCTGTCAGCTTCTTGTAGACAAAATGATGAAACACAGGCAGGGTAAATGTACTCTGTAATGGACTGAAAACTGGCTGGTCTCAAAGGGTTGTGATGGGTAACACAAAATCCACTTAGAGACCAGGCAATAGAGGTATACCGCACAATATGAGGACTAAAAACTTTTAATTCAATTAATGAGTAGGGTGATGGGGTAGAGAACATCCTCAACAAATCTGGAGAATTTCACAACGCAGAGGAGTGGCTGATAAGCCAGAGGAACATGGACATATGGGATAGAGTCCAATCAGAAGCCACAGAGACTATTAAGAATATGGCATACCTCTCTTATGAGGAAAGGCTCAGAAAGATGGGATGCTCTGGCTGGAGAAGAGAAGGCCTCAGGGGGATTTTCCACATCTGCAAATATTTGATGGGAAAGTTTAGAGGGGATGGAGTCAGATTATTCTCAATGTTGCCCAGTGACAGGACAAGAGTCAATGTGCACAAGCTGAAGCACAGGTTGTTCCTGAACAATGCAGATTTCATGGGGGGATGGACAGGTTGTAGAGAGAGGTTGTGGACTCTGTCTCCTTGGAGATATTCTTATTTGGCCAGGGCAGTCTTCTCTGGATGACTCTGCTTGGGCAAGGTGGTCTCAAGAGGAGCTTTTCAATCTCAGCTGCTCTGGGATTTTTTGAATAATTTTATAATTTAGTTGCTAAAATCCAATGTATTTTATCTGAGGCTCATGTGCAGGTTGAGATCTGAAAAAAGAAGAAATTTATGAAGGATTATCTCTGACAAATGGATATCTGCCCTAATCATGTTAAAGCCCAACATCACAGAGACTGGGAGAGGTTTTTCAAATTTCCACACCAGAACTTTAAATTTCCCATATTTACAAGCAAACAAAACCGTTACAAACTATAAGAGTGTTTGAGAAATACTGTTAGTGGAGAAATTTGCCAGCCATAAGTGCGTAACTTTTATTTTTCTGGAATATTTAATCTCTTTGGCATTTTTTTACCACTCATTTATTCTTCATTGTAAACTGTAGGTAGAAAGATATATGGCAAAGAACTCTTTCTTTCTTTTAAACTCACTTCCCTTTGATGAGCTGCAAGGCAAATTTAATTAGGAAGGGAATTCCAGAAAAATAAATGTAATGTGCTTTGGATGGGAATTGCATATTGAGGTTGTTCATGATGCCTGCTCCTTACTCAGATGAAACACCCACTAAGTCAGGTGTTTATAGCAGAGAAGTATGTAACAATGTGTGGAGAATGAACTACACAGGAAATGACACATAGGCATTCCCACTAAATGGAGTTATGAAGGATATCTGTCTTTACACATGTATCAGAGTGTACATGTTTTTTTAGAAGAAAAAGTACTAATGTGGAATGTTTTATTGGTTTACCATTGTTTATAGAGATCAGTGATGGTACATCCTTCAACAAAACGATCAAAAATTAATAAATTATGACCCTTGTTAGTATCAAGAATGTATTACAGATACATCCACAAGGAAATATGGAAATATATCAATGTAGCAAGAACAGCAACTGGCTTCTCTTTTTTTCAGATATATCCCCAGACATGTTACAGTACTAACACTCATCCAATTTTTGTTTCCCCAGGAACTGCAGGTCCCCACTTAAAAGCAGACCAGACTTCACTTCATGGTAAAATGGAAAGTTCTGCCTGTAATGTGATGACCAGAAGGAAACCAGCAGCTGTTGACAGTGTTGCAATGCCAAGTCCAGTATTATCTCTCCTACCTTCATCATCAGCAACATCTGAAGCAGGTAATGCTGTTTTCACTCCACCCCTTCTGTTTCTTCCCCATCTTCTTCCTTCTGGAGCCATACAATATGCTCACCTAATTCTCTTCCTGATTGGAGAAGTAGCTGCAAATGTGAGTGTCTACTGTGATTATCAGGCTATAACATTTCCAATGCTTTCTTGCTGTGATTGTGTACCTTGGCACATGAAATCGATTTTATTCACACACCACCACTTGTGCAATAATGAGGGCACAAGTAGCACCAGCCTGTATGGTGCAGCAGAGCACTCTGAAACAAGGCTCCTGTGTTCCTTCCTCAGCCTCATTCTTCATTTCTTTTAAATGCTCCTATCCCTGTGGCATGAACAAACCAAATACACAGTGAATAGCTGAGGAGCAGATGAGATTTCTTACTGCATACTTCAGTGATTTTAGGGTAATATTCTGTCTTGCAAGTGCTAAATTGTCTGGGGCAATGAGAAGTGATTTAAAATACCAGAATAAATAAGTCAGAATAACATGCTTTTCTATCAACTTACATTTTATGCTTCCATTTTGAATCAGATAGAAAGGTGATATCTTTATACTGTTGGAAATTGAGCCAAGCCATTCAGACATCATCATGACTTTTCTTGGGCACGGATAGAGAAGTTAATCTTGCATTTTGTCTTAATTTCCAGTGAATGGAGAATCCACAGTTCATTACCCTACATGCAGCCATTAGGAGTTTCATAGTCTTGTCAAACTTTTGATGCCACATTCACAAAAAACATATTTGTATCACTGATTTACAGAATTACTGCATATTTAATCATTCAATTGAAAGTGCTGTTTCAATGCACTTATTTTTATTTCCCTCTCACTTCCAGAATAAATAGCGAAAGCAAGGGTTTCATGCTGCAAATGAACCTCTGTAAAGATAATCTTTTATATTAAAAAAAATCAAGATTGTCTGTTTAGTCTTTAATACTTTCCTTTATATAAACCAAGGACAGATTTTTAAAACAGCAGAGAAGGAAAGCACACAAATATTTTATGATCCGTTTCAAGATGAAAGTGTATGCTTGACTGCGTAGTTCATTCTTTCCATTTTCAGAAGTCTAATTAAATTGTTGGCTTATCTGCAGCCCAGATGTTGAAATAATTTAGCTGAAAACTGAAAGAAACTGTGTTAATGGGAAACCAGGACAGTGCTACGGGTTTCCTATAATTAATAAGAAGCTCTTTGAAAATTCCTCCATTCAAATCAAGCCAACAAATTGACCCCAGCTTTGAGCAGCCTCCTGTGTGCCATGTTCGTGCAAGTGGCCTCAGGCACCTCCAAAGGGATGGGGAATGACAGGTAGTGAGAACGATTTTAGAGCTCCAGACTTAACACAGCCATCCAGAATAAACCTATGGGGCCAGTGAAGAGCATCCAAGGGGATCTACCTGGGCTCACCTCCGTGCTCATCACCACTGTGCTGGAGTGGGCCTTCCAGCCTCCTCTGAGCCACCCTTGGAAATGTATTTTTTTGGTAGGAATGGCTCTCTTTGCTTCAGAAGCTGTTTCCAGCATCGTGTCATTCCTGCATGGCCTCCCAGCATGGCCTGCAGCCGTTTCAATTTGTGAGGCTGAGCCTCACTGCACCTGTGGGCCCTGGGGAGGGGAGAAACACCAGACCCCTCTATGCCTTATTTGAAATGTGTAAAGCTGTGGTTTAAGGCTAACATTGCTTCTTGCATGTTCTGGGGCAGCTAGGTGAGGTTATTTGGAGAGTGGGGAAAGGATGAAGCAAAAGTATAAAAGCTTGTGCTGCATCACGTGTTTCTAGTTTCTCTTCATTTTGGGCTGCATTTTGCCTTTGTGGAGGCAGCATGAGGGGAGGTAGAGGGACATTAATATGTCCAGGTAAAGAATTAGTCCCCCTGTGTTTCTCTGGTGCCTGGAGACTGCTGCATGTTGCATCAGCTCCACAGGAGCATATTCACTTTTCCATATGCCTGCATGAAAACATAAAGTTATTGTTATCCACCTCCTCTTCAATCCCCTCTAAAGGAATTCCACCAAATAGATCAAGACAGAAGCCTTATTCCCAAAACAAGATTCCCATGTGCAAACAGCAAAACATAGGCAGGAACAGAAAAAAAAAAAAAAAACAAACCAAAAACTAAGACCAATACAGACCAGAAAAAAAAAATCCAAAAATCTAAGACCAAGTTGCGTCCAGGGTTGGGCAGGGTCTGTGTGGATAAAATGGAAAAGATTAATAGTTAGCTTTGGCTTTCAGCAGAGAAGTACGTCACACGGCAATATAGGAAAATATTTTATATCAAAGATTGCTCACCAAGAGCTTCCAGATGAGTTGATAACTCCTAATGGCTCTCACTTCAGTAGCAGTTTACTTTGGCAGATCTCCCTGATATTTTATCATAGGCACACCTCATCAAAGCTTCCCCCTTCAGACCCATCAGACTCTATATAGTCTTCCTACACCAAATGTAGAATCAAATGTCCCTCACATTCAATAATCAAAATAATGTTGGGTTTCCTACTATCTAATTTTAAAAGCCTGACTTAGATAGCACATGTACTTTCTCAGTACATGCATTCTGACTACTGGTAGACTGTGCAACAACTGAAATGATTTCTAGAGCTTGCAACTTCACAGGCTTGCTAGAAAGAAAGCAAAAGAATTATTAGTGGCTTCTAACAAGCTCCCTGAGAAAGCCATAAACACCCCAAAGCATTTACAAAGGAAAAATTAGTGCACTAAGCCAGCAGAGAACAGCACAGAAGGTTTTTTTTCTCCGTAAATGTGAAAATGCATTTCAGCACAAAAATGAACAGATTTGTGAGCTTACAAAGTTTTATAAGAGCAAAAAAGTATCTAAACATAAAGGAAGTCATTGAAAGTGGTATTCAGTTTGTATATTTACATGTAGGAGCAGAAGCCCACCCATAGTTGCCTGAACATCAGTTAATTTTGGGGAATTGGGCAGTTTGTCAGTGATCAGGTTCCAACCTTTGCTGCACATGGGCAGCAGAGCCAGGCTCCCCTCAGGACTCTCAGCCTGAGTGACCTCTTGAGTGCCTAAGACACTGACTGGGTTTCAGGATGGGCAGGAATGCTGTGTAGCTCTTATCCAGTGTCAGGACATCAAAACAATGTGCAAGGTCATCTTCAGTTGCATTCGAGTTCGCATTTTAGAATTTAGAAGCTGAGGCCAGCTCTACACACCGGGTCACCATTGACCACATTCAGGTGGTAACACCAATCTGCAGAAACAACTGGCTACAGATAAATCTCAGTAAAGACATAAAATCTTTGCAGGTACTTGGCTAATGCTTTATTTCTTTTTTTTTCCCCATTTCTTTGGCTTACTTTCTTTTCAGTAAAAATTGAGAGTAAAGCCAAACCTCGTGGTATCATCATAATATCTTGCATGCTTTCCTGTATTTTTGCTAAATTTTCCATTGTCAATCACCAACTAAAATTTCAGCTTTACTTTCAGAAAAAAAAAAATAAACACCTCAAATATTGGAATTTAAAAGAAAAACTAAAAGTATAGGACTTGAAAATGTGCCCTAACAATAGAAATAAAAGGCAAAAAGTGGACAGTGAATTTGAAGAGTTTGCCAAATGTTTGATTTTTTAGATCTTCTGACCTGAAGCTACTCTCAGTATATGGGAGGGACTCAAAGGATTTGAATCCTTAAGGCTGAAGTTATTGGGATTACTTATGTCAATCACCAGTGAAGACAGATGAGAGTAATCATTTTCTGTGACAGGGATTTAACCTTTTTTGATCAGATTTCTGGGAAATAGCATGCTGCCACTTGCCTTTAGGGATCTTGAATCCACAGTTTTTAGGGGTGACCTACTTGGGAGGAATTTTGTGCAAGTAATTAGCTTCTCCTGAGCAACTTGGATATTTCATTTCCTTTTTCTTTTCCTTTGGTACCAAAATGACTGCATTCCTCTTTTCTTTTGTCCTTTGTAAACCACAAACTGCAAATGGGTTTTATTTTTCTTTTTGGTGTGGGGAGTGGGTTACATATGGAAAATGTATTTTGTTTTGTAATTAATGAAAACCAGACTTTGGGAAGTTGGCCATCCCAGGTCTTTATTTATAAGAGAGCATATGTCTGTGTTTTGTTTATGACTCACTCCTACTTCTTACATTGTAACTTGGGTTTGTTTATGCAAGCTCTTCGCTGAATCCAAGCAACATGGTGGTATAAGAGCCAATAATTTATGTTTTTCAAGAGGGGAGGCCTGTGAATGAGGTTTATAGGCTGAATCTGTCACAGCCCATAGAGAGCAAGGGGAGATTCTACAACTTGACAGCTCCCAGTTATCTACAGAAAATGCTACAATAGCAACTTTATTTAAACTACTGCTGGAAGATTAGCCTGTTTAGCCATGAAGGCAGAGATAACCCCCAAATGAACCTTTCTCAAAATCTTTCCTGCTCAAGAAACTTCAAGGATTTCAAACCCAAATGACTGCTTGACAGTCAGGTGTAAATTAAGTTTGCGAGTAGATGTGGGCTGAGGTTAATTTTGTGGGATGTTTTATTTTTTGCCAAAAAAGAAATCCCGAGCTCCATCATTTCTTTCCCAGCAGCGCAGAACGGATGTGTTAGGAGTGAAAGGGAGCACCAGTTATTGCAATAGCAGAATTAATACATCCTGCTTCCCTCACAAATGGGTAGTTACTTCTAATCTGTGTGCAAATCCTGAACTCTGAACAGATGCCATGTTCAGGAAAGGACAATGAGACAATTTAGGCAAAACAAGCAAGGTCTCATGTCCTAGGCAAAGGACGAGGAGCCAAGAAATTCTGGGTACTCTTCCCAGCTCTGACAATGACTCACAACGTGACCTTGGCAAGAGACTTAACTACTTTGGACTTCATTCAGATCTAAAGTAAGTGATCTGAACCAGGAGCAAGCTTACTTTGGGGGCCATTAAAGTCAATTATATGACTGAATAGTTTCAGCTAGTATCTGAAGAGATGGTAGTACAGAAACCCAGGCAGGGGTAATGAATTCGCCACAGATGAAGTGAGCCACACATCTTTTCTCTGCCCACTGGTTTCAGCAACAAACATTTTTCATACTAACTGGAATTCGTGACAGGAATTAAAGGCTGAGTTGAGGACATCAGGATTATATCTTTGGGGTACAGAAGGTGTAATGGTTAAGTTGGGCCAATAAGACAGCTCTCCTAAGCTTCCTTCTCTCCTATAAAAGGCTGAAAAATGAGAATGAAGCAAACCCATGCTAAAACGTTGCTGTAGCAAAAGCTTTGTTGCTTTAAAAGCGGGAACAGGCAGAGAGAAATCTCATATATCAACTTATATCAAAGTTGTATATTCATCTGCTCTTCATGATGCTGGAAGGGGTCAAAGGAGAGTTTCCAATCACTGTTGTTTGATCTACCCCTGTTTCTCTCCTTGTCTCCCAACAGCCAGCTCACCACTGAAGAAAAGGTTCAAGCGCCGTGAAATTGAAGCAATCCAGTGCGAGGTGCGCAAGATGTGCAACTACACCAAGATCCTGTCCACAAAGAAGAACCTGGACCACGTGAACAAGATCCTGAAAGCCAAGCGGCTGCAGAGACAATCAAAGACAGGCAATAACTTTGTGAAGAAGAGGAGGGGGCGTCCTCGGAAGCAACCCCTTTCCTTTGACGAAGACTCCAGAGACCAAATGCCCGTTCTGGAAAAATGCGTTGACCTTCCGAGCAAGAGAGGTCAGAGACCAACACTCAACCCTTTAATATTGGAGCAAGCAGCCACTCAAGATACAATCATGGCCACCATCGAGGCTGTCATACACATGGCTCGAGAGACGCCACCGCTGCCGCCTCCTCTGCCTCCTCCACCTCCTCCACTCCCTCTCCCTCTCCCCCGGGCGCCCCGGGTTGGAAAAAGGAAAAACAAGTCCCCGCAGGAGGAAGAGGAGGACGTGAAAGTGAAGCGGCACCGGAAAGGCAGAGGGAGCGAAAGCGAAGGCCTGCCCTAAGGCCCGTGCACCCCGTCAGGTGTTGGGTGCTCACCGTGGAGCACGCCGGGACTGGGGGACAGGAGGTGCACAGTCGGCCTCACCCCTTTGGCAGCACCAGACTGACCTGTCCCTTCAGCAGCCAGAACTCATTGCAGAGAGCTCTGCCAGCTGGGGCTCGCATCTTTCCTCTTCATCGCTT
>VZTB01018170.1:275045-316952 GCA_013397245.1 Thryothorus ludovicianus
TCCAAAACCCCGTGAAATAATTTCTTTTCTATAAATAGTCCTCAAGACACGTCTGTTCACACTGGGTGGGTTTCTGGAGGTGAAAGCCATGCAGTTTTGGATCAGCCTTCTCTTTAATGTCTTCACTGATGAGGGTGTCCCAGAAATGATATCTGTCTGCTGCTGCTGTTTCAATATTCAGATCATAGACTGGGCAAGGACACTGAGGCTGAATCACAGGAGGGGAAGCATAAAAGTTGTTCCATCTGCCTTGGGTTCAAACACTGAAGGTGAAAAAGGGTATGAAATCCCTGACATGGCTAGAGAACCCTGAATTCCATCTCGTTGGGTTTCTAGAGAGGCGTGTGTGGGACCTTTGAGAACAGTTGTACTCACACCCACCCAAAGGCCTTTTGCAGGCTTAGCCAACCTGTGTTTCTGCCCCTGTTTCAGGAAGTGGTAGCTTTGAAATACCATATCAAATTGGTACATTGTGTTTCCTGCACATCCTGCTTTATTGGAGGCTAATTCCTTCTGACGCATGCAGTCTGCTGCTGCCAATTAAGTCAAATATATTTTACGCTTTACTTTTCTGTTGCCTTACAGGCTTTTGTAGGGGGAAAAAAAAAAATTAATAAATAAAACTTGCTAAACACAGTTAAATTACACGGTCAGATGATTTGGAATAAACACCCAGATTTTAGTGCATCAGAAGGATTGGGTGGGGGCAGGAGGAGACTCTGGAGCAGCACCCAGCTGAGTGCCAGCAGCACAGCACCCAGCCACTGCACTGATCTCTGAGTGTTGCAAAAGCAGGAAAAGGGACCCCAGGTCAAGCAAACAGCATAGAGTTGTTTCTCGTGCAGTGATATTGCAATGTATGATTTTTGGTAGAGGAGGATAAAAAGCAACTGCACTGGAGGAGTTGTAGAAGTACAAAACCAAATAGACTCTTTCTTTGCAGTTCCATCTTTGCACTCCACATTGTGGTGGTTTCTGGGTTTACTCTTATTTTCTGTTTCTGTCTGTGATCTCCAAGTCATCTCTTTCACACTTTAGAGAAACAGCTGGGACTGCTTATGCTTAAGTTATGATAAGAGAAACTATATTTACTCAGAGTCAGCCGAGACACAAAAATATGTAAAAACTCATCAGATCTTCTGAATAAAAGAGATTTATTTCTTTATTATTCTGTTATCTGGCTCAACACTGAGGTAGTGCTGTGGCAGGAGACACTCAGTGGAGCTTCTGGGTGGCATTACATTCTAATTTGGAGAAGAGAGGCAGCAGCAAGTCAGAAGCAGCAGAAATACAACCAAGGCGAAGAAGAGTCTCTGGAGAGTTGATTCTGTATATCAGCTGAGATTCCACGTTCCTGGATGGGTTCATGTTCCTTAATTCCATTACATTGCTTTACTGGAAAATTTTAGAACAACTTTCAGAAATAATATCAAGCCCAAGGGGTGGGTTTCAATTCCTTTTCTTTGGTAACAACAAAAAAACTTACCATAGGAAGCTTCCTGTAAAGAAATTGCAGTGTACTTTACCCAAAATGACACTTTAATGTCTCCTGTGGGAAAGATCATGAGTGTCAGAGACACTAAACCCAACACTTAAAGCAGTTTTTGTAAGAAAACAATAGTTAACAGCACTCTGCTTGCAAATCCATACAAAGATCCTTCCAAGGGATGTTCAAAGCAGGCATCTTCTTGAGAAAAGACTTGCTATAAATGAGAGAGGGATGGGCAATTATGGCAAAATACCTGATGCAAGAAAAGAAAAATTCCTTATTTGTAGTCAGAGACAGGGTTGATGCTCGATTAGAACAGAGTTTGGAGAAAGACAGTACAAAGGCAACATATATCAAACTTGAATGATGGAGTGGCAGCATCAAAACTCTTCATCAGCACCAGCTTTAGATGGCAACATCATAGCTAGAATTTAATTTTAAATTTAAACAAATTCCCTGGCAGGGAAGTGCCTTCAGCTCTGATCATTACAGACTGACAGCTAGCAAAAGACACAATCAGCATTCCTATTATCCAAAAAAAAAGTTCTTTTAAAATCTTTGCAAAAGTGCATAGGATTGGGCTGAAATGGTGCCTCAGAAATCACATCTGTCCAGTGCTTCCAAGAAGGTGAGATGACAGCTTCCAACAGACTATTGGCAGTACTTCATTGCATGGCTATGATTAAAACAGGAGGGGAAGGTGTTTTAGATAGCAGTAAGGTTCTGCTTAGTAATTTTTATTCTTTTTATCTGCAGAAGTGCGCTCATCTTCCTCACACATTCAGATTTCCTATGATTTTCCAAATTACATTTGGAAAATAATTGAAGAGAAAATGGACATGCTCTTTAATGAAAGCAGCAATTCAGACTGGAGGAGAGAAGGGTGAGGAGAAGGCTCATCACCATCTGCAGTTTCCTCGTGAGGGGAATTGAAAGGACAAGCACTGATCTCCCAGGTCACAAGTGACAGGACCCAGGGCATAGCTGGAGCCATGTCAGGAGGGTTTAGGTTGGATATCAGGAAAGGTTCTTCCCCAGAGGGTGCTGGGCACTGCCCAGGCTGCCCAAGGAATGGGCACAGCCCCGAGGCTGCCAGAGCTCCAGGAGAGTTTGATCAATGCTCTCAGGGATGCACAGGGTGGGATTGCTGGGGTGCCAGTGCAGGGACAGGAGCTGGATTTGATCCTTGTGAGTTCTTTACAACTCGGGGTATTCTGTGAACATGGACTATGACCAATAGTTGCTGAATATGTTTTTTAACTCTTTGACAATAACCCCTTAAAAGCAGAAGTCTTTATTTCTAAATTATTCTGTAGTCGGTTCAATTTGTTGAGTAACTAGGAGGGTGTGATGAAGCGGAAGCCACATGGCAAAACTGTGCTTGCTCTACACAAACTACTTCTTGTTTTCGTAGGCTGACTGAAGGGTAAATAAATCCCTTTTTCCCCAGAGCCCTCACAGATATTTGTTAACCTCTTTTATCATCATAGTAAAGGCGCACTATGGTACCAAGCTCAAATGTTAAATTTCTGAACTCTTCATTAAAAGGATCTGATTTTCAATCAGTTCCAAGTAATCCCAGTGAAATGGACAGCAGATATGTCCAACATGATCTAGTTATCTGCATAAAGAGCTTGGTGAAATGACTGCAGGCTATGTGTGCATCAAGAGAGCCAGCTCTGAAATCAGAAATGGTGTAATTATGTATTTAATTACTTCACCTAAGGGACAGAGTCATGCAGTCTGGTTGTATTGTTGTGATCTAAACTAATATCTGCACACCAAGGGGTATTTAGGTTGGCACTGCCTTGGAGGTTTTGTTCAATGAACGTACATTTATAACTTACAAGCAGATTTAGAGCAATATCTTCTCTCAATTTATCTGTAAGATTTAATTGGACTTAGAAGCAGCGTGACACGTGTCCCTTTCTAGTGTTTCTTTGTTCTCCAATACTCTTTTTTTCACTCCTTACCTCTTGCTTATATTTATTCCTCATATCCACTCTCATCAGTATTTCTTCCCCTCCTTTTAATATCTTTTACCAGTTATGATTTTTGTTTAAACCAGTTCTCTTTAGTATTAGTGTAACATGATGCAAAGGAAGAGTAATCGGTTGCTCCCTCATTCCATACCATAATTTCTGATTGATTTACTTTACAAAAGCAATACATTTGCTATACTTCATCCAAACTTTCATTAGGTTCTTATCTTCCATTTCTATAAGCAGGCTAGATTCTTAATAATATTGTTATAGGAAATAATTTAACATTTTTTTGGGAAATAATTTATTGCCTTTGAGAATATTTATTTTCTTTCTTGTTTTTGAAGGAGAAATTAGGGGTGCTGCTTATGGTTTCAAATGGAAGGAGAAACAAAAATTGATGGCTGTTTCCTGAGATGCTGACTGGTTTAGATGGTCATACAGATGATAGTGAGTCAAGCTTCAGTTTCCATCAGAATTCCAAGAAGCTTTTTACAAACATTTTTTTGACATCTAAACTGATAATAAAGCATCATTTTTTTAAAAATGGGGAATGGCCCCATGATATACCTCCAAAATATTTTCTCGTTAATCTTTGTTAACAACTTTTATTATCACATTCAGCTGCACATCCATGCCTGCCCTGTGCAGCTGCACCGTGAGCTTCCATACATCAGGTGCCCTTATCACCTCCCAAAACTGAGGCCATGAATCAGCACAGTGGAGGTGTGATAACGGGGTGGGGAGCAGGGAGGCTTGGGATGATTGCTCTGATAAATCCTGGAATGCCTCCCTGTGGGAACTGGGGCTGTGCTGCGCTGCCACACCAAGCCCAGCAGGCCTGGATGACATCCCAATCAGGCAGAGACACCTGGAGACACTGCACTAATTGAATCCCTGCAGAACTTGTTCTCTTCTGATTCTGTGGTGATGAACAGAAGCTGCAAGGAAGAATAAGAGGCTGGCAGTGACCCTGAAGGTGTAAGGGGGGCTGCATGCACAGGGGACCCTCTTTCTACAGGTGCAATGTTCAGAGACGTGTCACATAGGTCAGAGGAAGAAACCTTTCTTTAGTTAAATGAAATTTGAGACTACACAGCACAAGTGAACCAGGAACCAGTTCATCAGCTTCATGTGTATCCCTTCAGGAGATCTGACAACATTCATTAAAACCTGAAATTAAATAATGCTGCTGAATCTGCGATTACATTGAAACCAGTAAATTCAATTAAGGGTAAGTAGTGTACTTTATTTGAATGGCTTACTTGGTGGCTTTTTGGTACATGTAAGTAAGAAGATAAAGACAAAATGCTTTAATTTTTTAATTTTTTTTTCAGATTATGCTGTGTCAAATCAAGACCACACTGAGAACCTTGCACAGAATCACACAGTACAGCAGAGCTCATGAAGAAGGAACAAGCAGTTAGGACAGAAGCAGTTTTTTTTGCTCCAGATTCATAGTTTTTCACATTTCTCATGTTATTACTCATATAATTTATAGTAATCCCTTCCAAAACACTTAGTGATTCTTGTATTATACTGGACAATATATAAATACACAGTTCTCCACAGAGCACGTGTAAACTTACAAACTGTTGGTAGTTGCATCTTCGAGCAGAAAGACTGAGGAAATGGAATGCTAGAAACGTTGGTTACCTTCTCCATTCTTTCAAAAGACAAGTTATATGAAACTGGAGAAAACTGGAGTAGCCCTGTGACCTCAGTCTCTGCAAGGTACACCCTTCCAAGCCAACACCTCACCTCAAATATCTAATATATTCCTCCAGTTTTGGAAGTTCCCAGGTTTGCAACACTGGATTTCAGCACATCCCTCCCTGCCTGGACAGGCTTCATCTCCATTCACAGGTAAAGTCTTTCCCTCCTTGGTTCCTCCCGTTGGGTTTGTTTGAGGGTGATTGTTTTATTTCACATCTGTTGGAGCAGACACCCACCAGAGGAAACTTTCCCTGCCTCTTTCTTTCAGAGCATGGCAAAGGCTGGGCTGCTCTCTTGCGTGTCAAGAAACCTGAACGTGGCTCTGTCGCTTCTCTTTGCTGGCAGGAGAGCCCAGCCAGTGAGCTGGTGCACAAACACCTGGCATCAGCCACAGCTGCTGCTGCTCTTGCTTCTTTCCACTGCACAGGAAAGCAGTTTCCTTGGCTTCTTTCCACCTGGAGCTCTGGGTTCTGATCAGGGTGTGGCAGGCGGCGTGTCCCTGATGCGCCGGCTGAGACAACAAGCGTGTAAAGTCAGTGATGTTTTCTCAGTCACACTCACCAGCCCTGGGCAGGTTTGGAAGCTGCCTGCCCAGCAGCTAACACTAATTATCTCTGCTCTCTGCCTTCTGCAGCCAGACCCACCTCGGGTTTTGTCATGGGTTGCAGTGTAAAATATAATCAGGGGTGTGTTATTCTATTACCATCTGTTGGAACTGAGATGGGGGGAGTGATGTGATCTTCTGTCAATAGCCCAGCTGATAAGAAACCATCCAGAGCAGTTTCCTTATCTCTTCCACGACCCATCCTCCCTCCAGGCACAGATCTTCTGCTCATGGGCCATTGATTCACTGATAAAATTCCATCATCCCACTGGGAAATGCTCCAGCCAGGGGGGAAACCGAGCTCCTCTACCTGGATAAAAACCTGAGACTTGGAGCAGCAAGGCAGCATTTTCCACTGGGCTGCCAGAGGAAGAACAGGCCCATCCATCACCACTGCACCTTCAGCAGAGGCTGCACCTTTCTCCAGGATCACTGCTCCAGCAGAGCCACAGCTGCTGCTCCAGGAGGGCTGCAGCCACCACTGCAAGTAGACTGCTGTCAACACCCTGACCCACAAGGTGTCAGGTTGTATTCTGACTCTGTCAGTGATTTTCTCTTTTTCCTTATTGCACATATTTTGTTTCATTTTTCTTTTATTTTTGCTTTTCCTAATAAATTATATTTCTGACTTGAAGTGTCTCACTGGTTTTGCTTTTCAAACCAGAACAGGTTTCCTAGGTCTTCCCCTGCCTGCACTGGGAGTTGAGGTGCTCCCTTTGAGGTTATGGAGCTGGCTTCAGGTTGCAGATACTTTAAAAAAATATTTTACATCCTTAGCATCTGCTTAGCCACTTGCAGTTGCCATTTTACTGCAGGCCTTGAGGGTAGATCGGAAGGAAAAGAAAAATGGCTTTCAGGATGGATTAGTTTTGGGAAGAGCATTGTGTGCCAAAGGCAGTGCAGAAAGAAGTAAACATTCAAGCAGACAAGGATGACATCATTTATTCAGTGGAACTGACAGGGGCAATGTGAGAAGCTGTAAAAGCAGATAAGAGGGCTGAGGTTTGAGGGCAAGGCATTAAAAACTGGAGAAGGGAGAACTAAGCAGCAGAGCTTGTTTTTCTGTGCTGTTCTGTGTCTATGCAGGCTACATGCCTCCCACTCAGAAGTTCATATCCACCCATTCACTGTGGAATATCCTCTGAACCACATTGTTCACAGGCCCTTTACTGGGACATCTTGACTCTGGGCTTTCAGAGCAGGGGAACAGAAAGAAATGTTCAGTTATAAGCTTAGGAGAAAAACTGCATTGTGGTTTTGGAACACTGAGGCACCGCTTTTTCAATTAAAATTAGAGGTGTAAAGGAGATTGGTCAAGTGGATTCAGTAAAGACACCTGGGTTTGGTTTTGAAAGCAGAAGTGGTGTTTTCAAAGTATTGCATGTCTGGAGCAAAAGGAGGATAACAAAGGCTTGCCCACAGAAATAGGCTGTGATGTTCTAGGGAATAAGAACAGTTATTTTGCTACCAGCTGTAATAAGTTTCAAGTGCTAGCAAGATCAATAGGAGAAACTGGAAAGAGACCAGCTGTATGACAAGGCCCAGATATGAAAAAATGAGAGCAGGGCAAGTTGTGAAGGTCATGGATAATTGCTATCATGAGTAAAACTGATCTCTGTGCCGGACTTGATATTTTTCAGGAAAATCAGCTCACTTCATAACTTTTGGTTCCAAGTAAAGACATGGTAAAAATAGTCACTTTCATAACACACACCTAATCCTCTATCCACTTTCTGTCTGTGAGCAATTTGTTGGTTGCACTGGGAAGGATGGAAAATGAGTTAACTGAGGGATCCCCTGGACATCCTAGAGGCTTGAAGGAAACCTAATAAAGACAACTCCCAATGTTCCAGACACAGCTCAGAGAAGAAGGAACACCAGGAAATTAGTATTTCTTTGTGGAGATTTCATCTGAGTTTTTATTAGGAAAGGGTTTTTTGAGGTGATTGGCTTGGCCATATTCAAAATAGTTTGTAAACACAGTGTATGAAATGTGCCTGCCATTAGAGATGTTGACAGTGCATAAATATCTTCACTCACACCTTGTGAAGTTCCTTTCTGGGTGTGAGGAGGTTTTTTCTATATTGTTTTGGGGTTTTCTATTGTGTTTTGGGTTTTTTCCCTTTAGCTAGTCTGAGAAAGGAGAGAGGATGAAACTTTGTAGGAATCATGCATCTGGTTTTATGAAAAGGTCTCTCATCATATTCAGTTGTTGGAATTAGTAGCTTTTCCTCACAGTGGAAAATGTATTTAAATATTAAAATTATCTTTGGAACACAAGCCTTCTTACCCATGACAGTAAAAGCTGTTGCTTCCAGTGAAAAAGACACAGACATGAACACCTGCACTCACACATGTGCAGTATACAAGAGAGAAAACAGACATTGTTAAAAAAAAAAAGGGATTTAGCTTCCCAAAATCTTACTAGAACGTGGCACATGAAGTCTTGTTTTATCTAGAAATACCAGTGGCTGGAATGGACTGGCTTAAAACAGGACATTTTGAATGTCTGTATGCCATAATTTGCATTCCAGCAATTTTTAAGAGTTCTTATTATGTGCTAAGTCCTTTCAATGTTTATATATATGCTTTTAGGGGATGATTTCACAGACTTTTGTGATCTAGATGGGTAAAGAAACAGTTCAACTTCAAGCCAAACCAGGTAATTATATGGCTCAACCCCAAAGGTTTCAGGAATGTTTTGTGAATGGAGAAGACCATAGGCTTCTCAGTGAGAATTAGTTAACATATAGTACAGTTTATATAGTTAGTTGTGTCAATGTTACCACATGAGAGGATTATTTCTGTACCTGTTTTACAATTTCTGTTCCAACTTTAGGATTTTCATCAATGTCAGTGAGTGAAATATTTCCAGATTGGGGGATTTTTTCTTATAGAACATTTCAGGAGGAAGCTCTTTACTCAGAAGGTGGTGGGGCCCTGGCACAGGGTGCCCAGAGCAGCTGTGGCTGCCCCTGCATCCCTGGCAGTGTCCAGGGCCAGGCTGGACAGAGCTTGGAGCAACCTGGGATAGTGGAAGGTGTCCCTGCCCATGGCAGGGGGTGGAACAAGATGAGCTTTAACATCCCTTCCAACCCAAACTGTTTTAAGATTCAATGTTGATATGTAGGGACATGAGGAAATGCAGGGTTAGTGTGCAGTCTGAAAAAATTAGTCCTGGATAGTTCCTCAGCACACAGAACCAGTGTTCATTCACTGACTGTTTACTGTTTTCTACACAAGCACGCTGGGGAGAGAAAGATTTTTTATTTTTATTTTTATTTTTACTAATTTATATAATATAATTGCAGTTATTTCCTTTGTTATGTTAATACAAGATCCACCAAAAGTAGAAACACGAGGGTTTAGGATGTCAGTTTACCTCTTACTCAGTAGTATCAATTATTATAATTGCTGGCTTACTTTGACAATCTGTGGTGGCTGGTTCAGGATCCCTTTTACCACTACAGTAAATATTTTTAGTTGTGATTTAAAGGAATAACAACAGCTTCTGTGTTTGTTTAGATTTTATGGCCCAATTATTGTTTTCCATTCTCAGAGACTAGGATAATTATTTTATAATTAATCATACACAGACAAAACATACCATCTCTAAAAATGAGTATTAAACATTCATAATGGGAAATTTGCACACACTGAGTTGTATATCACATACCCTGATTATTTAGTTATATTGACCATATGTTATTCTATTTGCCTGTTATTTGTTAGATACATTGAGGAAAGAAGAGAAAAGGTTCTTGAGGTATCAATTCAACATTGTTTTGTTCCTGTGGAAAAGGCCAGGGAAAAGAATCTGGCAACTTGCCTTGACATCAACCATCTGTAAATTCATCATTCTTTGAATCCCTGGGTAATTTAGTTTCAGCCAAAATGAGCATTCTCAATGTTGACAAATGGTTGTGCTACATTTCCCCAACAAAAGTAGTTTTGTTGGAAATTTGACCTTATGGAACTCTTGTTTCCCTTGAAAAAACTAGAGGTACGAGAAAAAACCTTTATGATTAATTGCCACTACTGCCACTGTTTCAGCTATTAGTTCAATTAAGAATTTTGGCAATGGGTTGTTTCACTGAGCTATTATGCTTCTATAACTCTCATAAACTCTAGAGGGTTTGAATATGCATTTTTGTAGAGAAACTCTTTTCTTTATGAGGTCTAAGTATTTTCTGATACCATTCATGACTATCCTATTAATGTATGCATTATAATTCTTCCCTAACCACATCACATCTCCAAAATACAGTAGGGTTACAAGAATATGCATAAAGTCCTGGATCATATTCAGCTTCTAAGATGTAGGATATCCATCTTTGATTTAATGACTCACTGAAATTGTCAGCTTCCTCTCTCTTGCAGAAGGTCTGATTCTCCATTTCCAGTATAATTATAGGATTGAGAATGAAAAAAAAAAAAAAAAAGAGCATCGCAGAATACTGTGTAGGTCATTCCCATGCCTTAAAAAGAACTGAATCTATTATGTCATTCATACAGATGTTTTCCTAACGTCTTATTGAAGACTTTCACAACATCCCTAGGTAGTACAATACAATAATAAATCCCTCGCTGCTATCAGACTATGAAAAGTCCTGCTGCAATTTCAGCCCATTATTACTCATCCCACACCTAGGAAAAAAGGACAGCAACTTTCGCTTTACTTCTTCCTCCTAACACAGTATTTTTTATATGCTTGAAAATCGTTATGATGTCTACTTCTGGTCTCTTTATAAATAAAAAAACTTCAGTTGTTTCAATTTTTCCCAGATGTTCCTGTCTCCAAACCCCAGATCATTTTTGTTACCCTATCCTGAATTTCTTCCAGCCTCCACTTGGTTCCAAACTTCCTCCATTTGTAAGGATAAAAACTGAGCAGAGCCATCTATATGTTGAAGTTTCAACAGCACTCATGAGACAGCCTTATTTCTTCTATTGAGGCATCCCAGTAAGGTGGTATCTCTTTTCTTTTTTTTTTCTTTCTTTTAATCACCAAGAATGGCATTGAACTTGTTCAGCTTGCTATTTGCTGTGACAGATATTTTCTGCAGGGTTGGACCAGCCATTCTCCATTGTGAAATGTTATGGATGACTTTTTTTTTTTTTTTTACAGCTGTTCCCTACTCTTTTGCCTGAAATGTGTCCTTTCTCCTCAGTTACACCAGCTTTTATGAGATCAGCTTGAATTCTATACCTCAGGGGGGCTTGCATCCTTGATTTCTTTCACCTTCACATCATTTTCAATCTTAGCAGATGGATCTACTCTTTCATACTTCAATTAATTACTGAAATTATTACAATACTGAACATATCCCTGCAGAACTTCATCAGCAATAAAACATTAGTAAGTTTTTAATAACTCACATCACAGTAGTTTCATTTGGACTTTGAACCCTTAGCTGCCTTTTCAAAAGTGTCCTGTTAGTGCCAAAGGTACAATCACACCTCATACCTGTCACATCCCAGTGTGCCATGGTGGTTTAGACACAGCTGAGGTCTCACCAACAGCATCAGCTTTGGAGGAAGAAAAGCTCCAATGCATTTTGCTCGAGGATTAACAGCTTTGACACAATTATAGGGTGACATGGCTGTTTCAAAAGCATCTTGAATGATTTTTACTGGAACGTTTTCCTGCTCTCCTAGTGAAATCTATAGCAAAGCTGGCGTTAATTTTATGGTTTAACACATTTTCCAAATGAGTTCCGAGAAAACCTTGTCTTCTAAGAAATCTTTTATGTTCTTGGCCACGATCAGTTCTGTTGTACAGGTTCTCCAGGAGATTTTGTTTATGTGCTTCCTTCTCCAAGATGTATCTCCTGTCCTAATCATCAGTATATCTTATGTACTTTCCTAAACCTCATTGCTCTGCTGGCCTCATCTTATTATTTGGTATCTCCTATTTAATATTAAAAAATAATTATTCGCCATAGGATTTGATGTTATGTTTAATCAATTTTATGTGATTTCTTCTTTTCTATCAGTAGCCCAAAGATATCAATTCACAGACGTGTAAAAGAAGCTATTTTCGGATAAATACTCCTAACTATTTATGTGTCTTCCCAGGTGCATTGATAGCTATTGAACAAACCAATGTTAATTCTATGTCTGGCTCAAAAAGTACATTAGGAAGCTGAATAGGGTTTTTTCCTACATTTTTTTCCTTAGGCATCTGCTGGAAAGACATGTTGCAGGATAATTAGTGGTTCACTCAATATCCAAATAGACCATATGGATTTGTAAACTGCTTTTCTCAGACTATGCATTTCTTAATATGGCACCTGTGTAGTTTCCAAAATAAACTGATTTTTCAAACCGAAATTTCAGTAGAGGATAAGTCATGAAGAACATGCAAAAGGGCTGTGATTTAAAAATTAATTTTCAGCCTAAAAATGTTACCTACTAAGCAACTCTTATTAGGTACTTGCTCATTTGGACTGAAGAAACAGAATTGGCTGTGTCTGGATGTCACGTTCTTTGTTTTTGAGATGTCATTAGCATAGCTGTCAGACCTCATTCAAGTGCAGTAGTCTAGGCAGAGATGTGGTGTAGATTCATTTCTATGCACAATAAAAACAGCTATCTGCTGGTAGAAAAGCTAAGTAACATTTCACTTCAGAAAGAACAGTGCAAGGTACTTTAATAATTTACAAATTCTTCACCCTCTTGCTTGTGAGGGGATTTTTGTTTATTTCAGATACTTTTCTTGATTTCTTGATTTTCATTTTGTTCTGTGCTTTCCTATTTGTTTTTGTTAGGTTTGGTTTTGGTTATTTATTTTAATATCTTTGACTATTTGCACAACGATTTCCCTGCAGATATTTTTAAAAAGCTGTTCTTAGCCCTTCTCTTTTTAATGATGTTTGTGTCTGACTCTCACCTTGGGTGCCCAGTGTGGAACAGCAGTCATTGACAGTAGATGATAGTGTAGAGCTCCTATTTTATGTGCTGCCCTGCTCAGATATACTTTTGTGCTCACCTCTGCCGCTAAAATATTCATTTTAATGGTAAATGAAGCATATTTCTAAAACACTGCACACTAGCAGCATAGTTAATGTTGCAAATCCATTTCTTCATACACCTGGAAGAAGTCAGTGCTATTAACTTCCTATTTTCCTCAAGCATTAAATTTACGCAAGACTAAATTAACATGAAATTCCTCTTCAAAAGACTCTGTAACAAATGAATGGGAAAGTGCAGGTAAAAATTTGACTCTTACAGCATTTTCACTGCTTAAAAAGGTCATTTTCTACACATGCCATGTATAAGTAATTAACTATTGGAATAGCTTGCCCAGGAGAGAGGAGATCTTTCCTTTGCTTTTTAGGTGTTTTGTCAATGTTTTGATAGCAAAACTTGGTGTAGGAAATATTGAGAAATTCCACATTCTGTGGTAAGTAAGAAGAAGATGAGCCCCATCATTCTGCTTGGACTTGAAATTTATGATTTTAGAATAAGAAAAAGTAAGTAAATAGCATCTGGTGAACTTTTCCCATTTTGTTCCAAGGAATTTATTATTCAGAGTAAGGATCCTGAAGTGTTACAAACAAGCACATACATTTATACCCAGGTATTTCCCCTCTGCATCATGAACCTGGTAGACTCGTCTACCTTTCTTAGTCACTGAAATGTCTCCATGCCAACCACTACAAAACCTTCCAGTATCAAAAAAAAAAAATAAAAATTTCTACTTTTACTTAAAATAAACTTATAGGCAGGAGACAAGCAGACTACTCATCAGAATTCAAGGAGCCACGGCTCTATGTACTAGACATGAATCTCCTCAGACACCAGACTTCCACAGAGTGCAAGTTATAAAGTTCAAAGGGGTCAGGCATCATAAAATCATAACTGAGTTCACCAGTATTTGCAGAGCTGCATGTTATTTGGGCCATGAACAACAATATCCAATTGTAAGAGCCATTCTCTGAGCAGCCTGGTCTAGTGAAAGGTGTCCCTGTCCATGGCAAGGTGTTGGAATGGAATGATCTTTAAGGTCACTTCAAACCCAAATTATGTTATGATCCTATGATTTGCCTCTATTAGATGTGAATTTAACATATTAAGACTGATTTTTCAGTCTTCTCCATAATTTAAGGGAGGTCTCAGCTGTTTGGAAGTGCTAAAATCAAATCCCTCATGACAAAAGGCCACAGAGCTGTTCTTAGCCAAAGCTGTCCATTGCTCTGAAAACCTCCACTCAATATCTCAATTAGAAAGCAAAGCAGCTGCTCAATTCAGCAGAAGATCTAAGGAAAAATGAATTGATCTCAAGCAGAAAAATTAAACAAAAGGTAGCACAAAAACAGAGGATGTATTGAAGCTGTGGGAAATTATTTTACAAAAATTATATTGGACAAGATATAAAAACAACACTGTGATACCACTGTGCCAGCTGCTTCCCTGGGTTCATACCCCAGTGGTTCTGATGGAAATTCAAGATAAATACAAGCTTCCAGTCAGCAAAAATGAGACCCAGGGACAGCTAAGGCATGAAAACCCAGTATCCCTATAAGCAGCTGGAGGTGTGAACACACTGGAGTTTAAACCAGCAAGTGCATTGTGAAGGCAGCTCAGGAAGTCTACTTAGAAACAGCCATTAATAAAACAACCAGGGGAAAATAAAACAGGGGATTTTGATGTGAACCATGTGCCAGGCCTGGCCCGCGCCGGAGCCAAGGCCGCGGCTGCCGAGCCGCGTGTGGCCCTTCAGTGCCCAGCATGGGGCTCTCGCTCAGGCCCCAGCAGCCAGTGTTTCACAGCCTCTGCCGGCAGGAAAACCTGGCAGCCTCCGGGAGAGATTCCGAGAGACAGCCTGAGACACGCAGAGGGGTGCGGGAGGGAGGCAGTGACTGATGCTGGCGGGGCCGGGTGGAGCGAAGGCGGCAGCAGAATGATAATGCTCTTCCTCCAGGACGACAGGAGCTGCCACCCAAGCCCAGTTCTTGCAGCTGCTGGGCCTAATAAAACAGTGATAAGCTGTGTTGGGAAAAGAAATTCATCAGCTTCATGTTTCACCCCCAAATATAACCAGTTTTCACACCAGCGGAAGTAGCACCAGTGTGAAACGAGCCCTCGGGGTACAGTGAAATCATGAGGGTCTGGAAGGATCCTTGTAAACCTCCCTGTAGGATCTGCTCCAGCCACCCATCAGAACCAGGGCTGTAAAGTGTAGCCAGCTTGTTATTCCTGACTTGAAAAAACAGCTAACCTTGCACTTAAACTACTTTGCATTTTAACTTGTGCTCAAATGCTCACCTACACTGCGGGCTCTGTGTATCCATGAAGATGATCAGAGGAATGGAGCCTCTTATGAAGAAAGACTGAAAGAATTGGGATCATTTAGTCTGAAGAAGAGAAGGCTTCAGGGTAATTTTATTGCTATCTTCCTAAATGGAAAGGGTTTACAGGAGAGGGACTTTGGACAGGGGCCTGGAGAGACGGGAAAAGGGGGTATGGTTTCACACCCAGAGAGAGCACAGTTATGTGGGATTTTGGGAAGGAATTCTTCCCTGGGAGGCCCTGGCACAGGGTGCCCAGAGCAGCTGTGACTGTCCCTGGATCCCTGGCAGCGTCCAAAGCCAGGCTGGACAAGGCTTGGAGCATCCTTGGATAGAGGGAGGTGTCCGTGCCCATGGCAGAGGGTGGAACCAGAGGAGTTTTAGGATCTTTTCCAATTTAAACTCTTCTGTGATCCAGAATAGCTCTGGGACTCCCCTGACTCCCTTAGTTGGAAGGGGTTTTCCTCTCCATCTCTCTTGGGCAAGCTGCACACATGGAGAAGAGACACATTTGCAGGATTGTGTGAAGGAAAGGTTGCTCAGTTTCTTCCCTCTGTCCTAAGGACATAAGCCTCAGCTCCCCAGAGCTACTGCTCAGGCACTTTACACGGCATTAAATTCACACTTCAAAAGGAGAAAGCGAATGGTAGGGCAGGGGTCAGTATTTTAGCATCTAGTAAGTATCTTGGACTTTTTACAGTAATTACTTTAACCATATCTGTTGTTCTCACTCTTTCCCCAATATTTCTGCCCCCATGGGTATTCCCCTTCCATCTCTGGATGTTCCTGTGAGGGTCTGCAACCCTCTGTGATCACAGGAGCTGCAGACAGATGCTCCTGGTGCTGGAGGCAATGAGATGCCACTTATGGCATGAAAGCTGCAGACAACATCCAGCAGTGCTGATCAGCTCTGTGCTCCCAAGGGTGATTTTCTGTAATGTTTCTGTTTCTTCACTGTGCTCAAATAGTCTTGAAAGCATATAATCACTGGCATGGTAGTGAGCTGTCAGAATGGAAGTGTGATTTATAAGGCAGAGAGGATTGGGATGGAGAAAGATCTCCTAGGTGATTGAAGGACACAATACAGTGCCAGACACCAAGGGGTTGAATTTTTAGGAAGAGACTGAAAGGTTTGGCCTATACCACCCAAATCAGCACCAATACAAGCAATCACCTTATTGATTGATTCTTAAATTACCTTGACTCTACCTTATCAGAGAGAACATTTGGCACAAGACAAGATGTTTTCTGTCACCTGTATGTGTAGTTGCTTTGTTGGCATTCCTGCCTTACCACTTTCACCTCTGGGTCTCACAAAAGATTCTTGAGGGAAAAATCTGGTTTTCTCTCCCTTCCCAGACTGCACATTTGAGAAGCTTAATCATTAACATGAGGTGTCTCTGAGCATAAGGAAGTTGGTCCAGAACCAAATATGAGATGAACACATCTGAAGGTTTCACCAATGTCTCTTTCTTTCAGTGCTACATCCAATTAAAATAAAAATCCAAATTATTTGCCTCCTTTCCCATTGAGAGCCTTGCAACTATAGAGAGGCACAGTGAGTAAATTGCATGATTATTGCTTTTCCCAGAGAAATTGTTCCCTGTTAAGATGAGATATTAAAGGCAGGGCCTGCTGTGCAGAAAACAGGCTAAAGCAAGCCAATCTTTTGGATGTTCCATTCTGGTTTGTACTATTTTCCTGCAATATTGTTATTCTAGCCACGATTGTTAGCTGGCAGGAAATAAACACTACCTACAAATATTTTGGGGGTGAAAGTTAAGAGTCTGATTATGTGCGACAAGAAAAGTAGAATTTTATTAAGAAAAAAAACCTTTTGATCATTACACTAGTTCATCATATATTTTAATTTTGTGGTGATTTTGTCGTTCGTGGAAAGTTCCAAACTGGCACCATCACTGCCATTTCATCCTGGGCTCTCTGAAATATATTTGCACCCAATGCGGGATTTGCTGGGCAAGGCAGGAGGCTGGGACAGGCAGTATCCTCGGGCTGGGGCTGGGTTTGGGGCCACACAAAGCTGCACGCTGTCACACTGGCCCTCCTTGCCCCCCATGACATGGCTGGCTGAGCCATGCTGAGAGGGGAGCCTGAAATGGTGATCAGAATGAGCGAGCCTCATGCATAATTCATGAGCTGAAACAAACCCTTGTACCAGACAAGATCACCTATTGAATTTCCCTTCAATGGACCATTGCTTGCTCGAACCACACAGGATCTGTCTCACTCCACTCTGCCTGAATGGGAGCAGCACCAGCCTCTTACATTATTCTGAAACAATGCCCAGGCCTTTCTTTTAGAGGCAAGTAGGCAATTTGGGCTACAGAACCCAATCAATCCCCTATTTCTGCTTCTTCTTCTTCTAAAGATGCCAGCAGAGCAGCTAATTATCACCTCCTCTTGCAGGATGGGCTCATTGTCAGCTGGGGATGAGGATGAGGACTCTATTCACTCCCCAATACATTATGCTCAGGGACAAACTAGGCTGACATTAGTCAGTACTGACAGAAACTCTCTAACAGGTCTGGAACCAAGGGAATGGGGAAATGGGGAGGGGGAAAAAAAATCCCACTACTCCTTGGAAAGGATGGGTACCATTAATTTCTCCAGATCCTTCTCCTAAAAGAAACTCCTCGTGGCTTGAAAAGGGAAGAATGAGAAAGAAAAGAATAAAATGTAGACTGGAAAGAAATTCTATAGTGACATTCCAATGACTAAGTTAGAAGTCCAACTCTGATTTCTAAAATAAATCATCCCCTAAATTCTTGAAGACTTCAGTTGAGCCAAGTTTACAATTTCATATGGAAAATAAATTTATTTTCTTTCTGTCTTTTTCCTTAGATTTTTCCCTCAAAACACCAACAACAAAGACCAACCCTCCCAAAAACCCCCACAAACAAACAAAAAACTATACAAAAAGACCCCAACAAAACAAACAAAGGAGGAGGCGGGAAAAGAATGAAGATGCACCTATCCTAGATTTTTTTCTTCAGACCTTTGAGTCTGGGAGTCACCAGAGTCAAGTGAAACCAAAGTCCAAATGATCTCATTAGAGACATCCAACAGGGAGCTCAGAGCAGGGAGATGGAATCCCACATACACAAAAAGAGCAGCACCAAGTTGACACACCAGAAGGAGGCACTTCAGAAGGGAAGAAAAGGAAACAATAACAGCGTCTTCAACCTGCCCTCTTGTGAGGAGGCCAAACCTGGGAATGAGCAATTTCCCTCGTGTGAGATAGTCTTTTCATGATGCAATCAGGTGAGGGCAGATGGGTGTAGGGGAAAATGGCTGAGCTGTTGTTAGCTGGATCTATTTTATTTTTTTTTCCCCAGGCAAAGCAAAAGAAAGTGTCTTACACTAGATCATGAACCCTACACGTTTATCAGCTGTTCCCTGCTTGCAGCAAATTGTCATTTATCTTTCCCTTTGTGCTCTGTTTGGGGTAAGAAAATATTTGAAATCTGCAAGTCTACATACACTTCCCTGTTGTTGCCGTTCTATTTTCTTAGTAAGTGTACTCCAAAAGGTGCCAAGGCTAAAGGATCATGTCTCTTGCTGGGGAAATTCCATAAAAATGGCAGGAGACCTCCAAGGATATGAAACTGCTATGCAAACTTGGAGAGAGAAAAGAATCTTTCAGGAAGTGGAAACAAGGCAAAGTGTCCAGGGAGGACTACAGTGAAATTGTGTGGGAAGTTAAGGACAAGGTCAGGGAAGCCATGGCCCACTTAGGACTGAGTCTGGCCAGGGATGTTAAGGAAAACAGGGAGGGCTTCTAGGGATATGCTGCAAGCAAGATAAAATTTAGGGATAGTGTGGGGTCTTTCAGTATGGAAATAGGAGACCTGGCAGCCTCGGACAAAGACAACGCTGAGGTTTCTAAAGAATTCTATGCCTCTGTCTTCAATGGCAAGTGCTCCAGCCCCACCACCCAGGCCCAACAATGCAAATATAGGGACTGGGAGAATAAAGACCTAAACCCACTGTTGAAGAGGATCAGATTTGAGACCGTCTAAAGATCCTGAAGGTGCACAAGTCCGTGGGACCTGATGAGATTCATCTGTGTGTCCTAAGAGAGCAGGCAGTTGAAGTTGCTAAGCCACTATTCATCATTTTTGAAAAATTGTGACAGTCAGGTGAATTCCCTGATGACGGGAAAAAGGGAAATATAACCCCTATTTTTAACAAGGAGAAAGCAGAAGATCCTGGGAGCTACATACTAGTCAATCTCACCTCTGTGCCAGGTAGATCACAGAGCAGATTCTCTTGGAAATTATACATATGGAAAACAAAGAGGAGATTGGTAATAGTAAACAAAGGCAAAATCATGCCCAACAAATTTAGCGACATTCTATGGCCGGGTTACAAACTTGGTGCACCAGACTTTATGCTTTTACCATTTGATGAGAGAAGTGGTGATAGCCTAAAAATCAAAGTATTTTTTTCTACCAATCCCTTTTTCAAAAGTGTTAACACCTACAGCAGTGGATTTTAGCATAGGTGGAATCTGAATTTACAGTCACAGAAAATAACAGAGAAAAAGAAACTGTTAAAAATATGATCCATTAAAGAAAGTCCATGTTTTGGACAGATGAGGTTGCTTTTTGCTGATCATCCCACATGTGTGTCTGTGAGGTTTCCCGAATGACACGTCTGTAAAACTTCTCCAAAGTGATGCAAGCTGATGCAGTTCCTCAGCCCCAGAAAATGTGCATGTTTGTTTCCATTAACCAAACTCACACTCTATGGAAAAATACTGTAAAACAAAGTTCAAGGAGAAGTCCATGTTGGCAACTGTTCAGTAGAAACAAACTGTCTGCAACTGGAGGAAGAGGAACACAGGAAACTTGTACTTCCCTCAGAAAGGAATGAAACAAAGGATGGAGTGGCACAGAGGTGTTGCAGTCATGCTCGCTTTAAACAACAGAACTTATGGGAACTGAGCCAAAGAAACGGACTAACCAGTGGCCACATGTTGTTTCATTAACTCAAAAATACATTTCATCTTTTACGTCCTTGCCCACACTAATGAAGTAAAATCTGTACATCCTTTGTGTGTATGACACAAGACACTCAAATTCCACCTAAATATTAAATGACTTCAGCTGAAACATGATCTTTTCCCCGCACTCAATAATGTAAATAAAACTGAAGAGGGAAGAGAGCACAGAAGAGACTCCACTTTTGTGTCCTGGGATGATTGCTGGGCTGTCCCCATCTCCTCTCCCATAAAGACCCCAAGAGGGTAAGTTTTAATCCCTGGTAATACCATTGCTTATATGTTCTGATATCAGTGTATGTATCAATGGCAGTTTCTGAACTTCACTCTGTTTCAGCAATCAATAAATCTCACGGTTTGTGAATCTGTCATTCCAAATGTGACCAGACTTGTAGCATTGAAACTGCACCACTTGCTAATTTGGGATCATGAAAGTTATAGCATTACCAGACTTATAGTGCTGATTCGTTGCTCTAAAATATTATCTGTGAATCTGCCTGATGAGGGCCTCCCAAGGATTTGGACAGACAGATAACACAGAGAAGGGGGAGGTCTAAATTCTCCTAGAGCTGTTGGTAATGCCATTGACTTACCAGTGCAAGATGTCTTCTCTAAGGTGGCAGTTGCTTTGCATCTGCTATATTTGGAGCTCTATAATATATCTCTTTGAGACAGAAAACATCCAGGGCCAGCTCGTATCTTCAGCCTTGCTATACAAAGCTGTAACAGCCAAGATGCTGTATGGTGGTATATAGGTACCGCACGCAGCGACAGCCTGGCAAAAGCATGGGGAGAAGCTTGCATGACAGCTGGCTCTATCTAGTCACATTTGACTCATTTCATAACAACTGAAAAGCCTTATGTTGAAATATTTGTAAGCAAAATCCCTGGTCTGTTAAAGCTAGTTAAAGATAGTGGCTGCAAGCTGAAGGCATAGCTTGTGCAGCAACTCAGAAAAACGCGTTAGACTTTGAAAAGAAGCACATTTAATTGAATCAGAGAATCACAGAATCATGGAATCATAGAACCACAGTGTGGTTTGGGTTGGAAGGGACCCTTTAGGACCATCTACTCCAACATTCCTGCAGTGAGCATGGTTTGTGATGTAACAGGCTGTGTCTTTCCATCCATACTTCTTCCACCTGGAGGCACAAGCTGGATGTTGTCCTTCTGTACCCCCTGAGGGCAGAATTATATGGCACAGCCAGCGCTGGGATCCCCCTGGCAAACAGCAAGGCCACAAATGCAACTGAAAAAAAAGTCTCTACACTTTGTTTCTTTCCATATGTTGAAAGAACAAATGCCTGCCCTGACTCATTTATTTCTTGGCTATGACTAGATTATTGATGGGCTTCTTACACAGTTTGGAAAGGCTCCTATCATTTTTGGGACTTAGAGACCTGGACATGCAATGCTGCTGCAACATTGGAATGGTGGGGGAAATACCAAATTTTGCTGCATGGGAGTGTGTCTCTGCAGGTCCCACTTGCCAAGGCAGGAGCCCCGAGGGCTTCTCATTGTTTGCTTCATGCAGGCAATTGTTGAATATCTTTGTGGTGCACAGAGTAGGATCATCCCTCCTGTCATGGAAGAGATTGGAGGAAAAATACCCCACTCTTCAACAAATAAATAACTAAGAGAAAAAGATCACATTACAGCCTCCTGTCAGGATGTTCTTCTTGCCATTGTTTACAAACTGCAGGCATCTTTACTAGTGTTTTTTTTCCCCCTGAGATGACACCTGGGAACCTAAAAGTGTCAGACTAGATGTCTGAAAAATTTGCAGGCTGCTTCAGGACATTGATTTACATTCAATCCAATCCTTTCCAAGAAATTGGTTCTTCTGAAATGTATAAAGCTAAAGTTATCTCAATAACAACAGAAAATGTCATTTTCACTAAACCAAAAAGAATGTGACTGAAGAATCTTGTCAGTCTGGAAACTTTTCATGCACTGAAAGTTTCTGAGGAGTCCTAAATATTCACTATTTCCATCAGGCCACACAAAAATAGGATACTATATAAGCAAAAAAAAAAAAAAGACTTAAAGAGGGAGGTAGTATCATCATCATATCTTCTGGTTAGGAGTCAGATAGGCTTACATTTTATTTGGCTAATATCTTTTGCAAATGATACAGTACCAATGGCATGGATCTATCAGGAAAAATTCTTTACTCTGAAGGTCGATGAAGCCCTCTTTGCCCAGGGAAGTTGAAGGTATCCCATTTCTGGAAGTGTTCAAGGACAGGCTGGATGGGCCTTGGAGCAACCTGGACTAGTGGAAGGTGTCCCTGCCCAGAGTAGGGGGTGGAATGAAATTATCCTGCTTTCCAACACAGGCCATGATTCTGTGATTCAAATAGAAAAAGACTTTGCTCTGCTCTCTGAGCCCTGAAGTCAGCATCAGAAAGAAATTATGGAAAGACAGTGCCAGATTACACCCACTGGCCTATTTTGCCTTCTTGTACCCTTTGTGAGTGAGGTGCAGAGAAGGCAGCAGCTTTAAAAACTTTTCCATTCCATATTATAAATATATGAAGCCACTTCTCCACCACTCAACTCCATGATGCGTTCTGGGGAAATATTTATTTTCAGAAGCCACACACATTTCAAAGCTTTTATAGGTTTATCACACTTTTATGCACTTCTTTTCAGACATGTGGAAGAAAGGGAGAAGTCATTTATGGCTCTCCGGTCTGGGCCATCAGTGTTATGTTAGATGTACCCTGGAGCCCTTTTAACCTACAGAATTGTTTGCAAGTTTCCCTGAGAAACCTTTTACTGGTAGAAGATAAAGACAAATGTACTACTTCCAGCAGAATCTTTCCTTCCCCTTTAGCTGAAGGTAAGACCAGAGAAGTGTATCAATCATACTTTTTTCTAAATATACACACATATAGACATTTAAACTGAAAACACTTGCTTTCAGAGAATTGAAATGTCTACTTTTCTGTCTGAATCAGTAACATAAAAATACCTCTCAATAATATATTTACCAGTCTTCAGTTTCAGCATTTATAGCATCTCAACTTGGAGACCAGGTAATTTGACCTGGACATAAGCACATATTTAAATCCTTTAATATATCTATTCCACCACAGGTTTGGGAAATTCCTGTCCCTCATTTTGGGGAGAAATTATGGTAATAAGGAACGTTGTTTCTCTGGGCTGTGGACTTAAAGGAATAGGGAGTGCAGCTGTGCAGAAAAATCCTCTCCAAGGACACACATCACAGAATGGTTGGTGCTGGAAATGGTCTCTGGAGATCATCCAGTCCCACTCCCCTGTGTGAAGCAGACTCATCTCGAGCAGTTTGCACAGGATCATGTCCAGATAAGGTTTAAATATGTCCAGAAAAGGAGACTCCACAGCTTCTCTGGGCAGCCTGTTCCCATGCTTGGGACCCTGTGTTACAGGTTCTGCCCATTGCCCTTGTCCTGTTAGTGAGCACCACAGAAATTAATCTGCTCCCTTCCCTTGATGCTTCTTCTTCCATGACCCTCACTTCTTATTCCATCTGTACACTGGGCTTTTTTGGAAGATGAGGTATTTGTGCAGTCTGAAAGCAGACAGCAACTCTGAACCACTCTCACAGAAAAAAATCTTACAAAAGAGTTAAAGCTGTTTTTTTCTAGTCCTGAGCCATTCCTTTGTAAACTATGCTGGACCAGCCTAACAAGTGGCCAGAGGGAGAATCTTCCTCCTTGTTGCAGACAAAAACCTCATAACCATTTAATATTGGCTTTGGTACCCAAGGAGATGAAGACCAGCCAGAGCCTCCTCATTTCTTTAGGGGCAGAGCTCACCATCAGGTGTTGCCTCTTTCTTCCCTCTTTAGCTCCACCCTGGAGATTTCTTCCCTTGAGATCACATCTTCTATTACCTTTTAAGCAATAACTTTTAATCTGCTGACTTGTTTTTGGTTTTTTATTTTCACTAATGGTCCTCTGTTTGCATAGCTGTATAGATGTTTGGGATTATATATATACATTTATATATATAGATATGAAGAAATGCCTTTTATTTTTTCCTTTTGCTTTTCTATTGCAAAGTCTCTTATGTACTGTGCTAAAGGTGGGTGGCCTTAAAAGAGGCTGATTTCATTAGGTTTTTATTGTGCTTAAAATGTGGTTCCATTTATTGTGCTAAACACTTGACAGCCTTTGTCAGGTCATGTCTCATGAAGGCACTTGGAAATGAGCACACACATAGAAAGCTGCACCAATTTTCTCCCTCCCAATCCTTCCCCAAGCAGTATAGGTTTGTTTCTTTAGCTGGCACTTAATCCTTCCAAACTTGGCCTCCTTTCTGAAATTAACTCATCGAATAATGGACATGCTCCATTAAAATAATGAAGATAAAAACTCTGCCAGTGCCTGACTTAGTAAGAAAACCATCTCATTCGCAGCCCAAAAGAACACACTTGAGCAGTGACAAAGGATCTGTGTAATTGAGAGCCAAGACTCCCCTCTTCTTTATTTCCACCAGTTGGTATTCTTTGACTGTCCACGTGGTTTTTTTTGTACTTGGGAAATGGGTCCTGCATTTCTAGTGGAAAGATCTAAAATTAATTAATTTTTTTTTTAAAAGTATTGTGGAAAATTTCCAGAAAGATTTTCTAACACACCAAGACTTGTATGTTTTTCAAATACATTTGTTGTATTAAGGTTTTAATTTATTGAGAGTTGGTGCTTTGATTACAGTTCCAGACAGAGAGTCAAGTTCACGTATGTTTAGTTCCCAACTCTGTGACTGACTTAACGTGTTTTATGAGGCAAGACACTTATTCCTTGATTTCTGTAAAAAAAAATGAACAACAAACCAACAAAAGTAGCACTTGTTCATGTCTGCTGAGAGCTGAAAGGAAAAATAACTAATACCAGTCAAGAAGGATTATTATTCATATGCTGTTGTGATGAGGTGCAAGTATACAACAAAATATCACACTTAGTCCACATTAAGAAAAAATACATTTTATCATTAAATAAACTTTTTACCATGATGGAGATGAAAAGTCTTGCTTTTTTTATATTAATCCGAAACAGGAAAACTGGGCCCAATACCTATGTGAGAAGCTGTGTAGTAGAGTAATGGCCCCTGACCTGTGTGTTGTTGTTTGTATTCCACCAAGGAAGTGTTCTGACTTTCCTCATGGACATAGAAAATTAAAACCCCTTAAAACTAAGGAGATTGTGGCTGCAGTCCAGGTTGGCAGGGAGAGAAAAGAAAGATGCTGCCCACATTACTCATTATTTCTGCCTATGAGACATAAAGGCAGAGAGCTGCAAGGACAGAAAATATAATAGTGGAAGAAAAATAAAAGCCTCTGAATTAAAATGACCCCGAATACCAAAAGTCAGATAGAGCAGATATCTTGCTAGGCATCAACAGGCACAAGAGTGTCCTCTGGATTAATTTTATCCAGTTTTATACACTTTAAGGCCATAAAAGAGGATTATCTCATTGAGTCTGACCTCTGGCATAACGCAGGCAATAAAAAATGTATTCAGTTGCTGCTGCATGGGGCCCACTAATTTGTGTTTAACTAACAGAGTTTTTTCAGTATATCAGCCCTTCTTGGCCTTGAAGATTCAGTGCTGGTAGAGTCCACTTCTCTTCTGAGCAGACAGCAAACTGTAGCTTGGCCAATATTCAGGGTGGGAGAAGTGCTCCCTTGCAGCTGCTCCTCCAGGCACAATCCCTGTTGGGTTTTCTGCTTTTGCAGAAATTCCCCCGAGCTAATAATGTCATTTTTTTCATGCTCGAGATGAGAGAAGAAGCTGAAATGCTTCAGGTCCTGCTTCCAAGGTTGTTTATTTTATCTTATCGAAAACATTCTCTCTCTGACCTGCTGAGCTCCTTCCAGCAGGACAGTCGAAGGCCTTCTCCCCTCCCTTGAGGTGGTGTTTATCTTTTATACTAAAACCTACATTTACATTATTTACAATTACTTTCCAATACCTATCACCTGTGTTACACATTCGGTCTCTACTCTAAACCAATCACCTGTGTCACCATCACAGCAGAAATGGAGAGAAGAAGAAGAAGGAAGAAACCTAAAAAAGCCACGAGGTTCCTCCATCTTAGCAATACCTACCCCCCTGTACTAAAACCCAAAATCTACTTTTACACCCTGTGACAAACTTATTATTACTCTATTTAAACTCTTGTGACCTGTAATTTTTCTTTTAAAGTTGGCAATTGTTCCCATCGGCTAAAATCCAAACCACAGGTGTTTTGGGCTCCATTCCAAGGTCTCTGAGCCCCCTGCCTGGGTCTCTGCACCTTCAGTGCAGCCAGAGACAAACCCTGTGCTCCAATAATCCCCACAGTGGGAGTGCAGTGCCCACTGTTGGTGCAGGAATTTGGGAGTGATCCTCACCCTCCTGTGTCCCCGTGGCACCTCCTTCCACCTGCCAACACAAGCATTGTGCAAACCACACGCCCAACAGGTGGAGGGACATTAAAATTAAATCAGTTCGGTGCTGGGGTTTTTGTTGGCTGGATTGCACAGCCTGGGTAGGGATAAATGATGGGAGATCTTTCAGCAGCAGTGTTGGTTTATGCCATTTCAGATTAGCATACATGAACTTCCTGGTTTATGTTATTTGGTCGTTTCTAGTGATTTCAGGTCTTTTTGCAGCTGAGGGGGGCAAGGAGGTTGAATCTTAAGAAGTAATACCACTCAATGTTTATAAATTCTTATATTGAAGGAAACAACTATCACGCACTGGGTATTACTTACAACATTTGGCATACCAATTAATCCATACATAAGTTTCCACGAAACAAAACAGAATTGTTTTCTCTAAGTGACAGAAACACAAATCAAAATGATAGTCTGTACACATGCTGAAAATCCACTGTTTCTTCATATAATTTAAAACTGAGCGTCATCCTCCCTGTCTCTCCACATTTGGGTCTTGTGCAGTAGCATGTTCTCAAATGTACAGTAGTCACTCTTATCTATTAATGATAGACCATGCCATGAGCATGGCCTAGAAAAACACCCAACTTCCAAATTCCTACATCTTCAGATCCTCCCAAATATATCCAGTTCTTAGCCTACCTGCTGCTGATAGCAGAGCAGTTGCCTCCATTTCTCTCACAGACAGAGCCCAAGGCAAAACAATGAGTGTCAAACTCTGTGTTCTTATAGAATTAAAAACCACAAGGAAAGAAAGATGAAGATCAGGTGAACTCCATGCTACTTCAGCATCCAGGAGAGGGAGAAAATCAAAATTATAACCCATGGCGGCACAATAAAACAAAAAAGTCTGCACCATCATTTATTGCCCTTTCTATATTATTTTTTAATTATGTACATATATTTTCTGTGACTGTCACAAGAGCACACTGTGGCATGCTACTGGCCCACCTCCCGAGATAATTGACCAGAAGTATGACCCTTCTCATAGCTGAATTTAGTCATACTAAAGTGAAAGATTTAATCAGTTTTACAGTAGGTATCTCAGTTCCTTCCTTCATGAATATAGAGAGATATGCAGTTCTTTCTCCCAAGCTTTACCTATCTCAGATAACTGCAACTCCTTCTGCCCCTCACTGCACCTCAGGGGATTTTATCTAAAGCTATTGGTTATAGAAGATGGTTATTTAGATATTTCAGTTTAGTCACCTATCACTTAGATGACTGGTCAGATTAAACTAATCACATTTAATGAGACTAATTGTTAGCTTAACTGCAGCAAAAAGCCTTACATACATTTCATCAATACTTCTGGCATCAGGCTATTACAGTAGAGGGTTTTTTTTATCTTTCTTTTATTTTTCTTTTTTGAGCATAGAGGTGGTTAAAATTTCACTCATTATGAGTTTTCAATTACATGTTTCATCCAGTTTCCATGGCAGAAGAAAATTAGAATTTTTAGCAAATAAATAACCATGGGGTTTGACCAACAGTGCAAGACAAAAATTCTGAGAAATATAAAACTTGTTTAGTAATTTGCTTGTATTTTTATATATTTGGTATCAGCTTTACCAAAATATATGAATCATTTTATTATGAGTATTGATTTTTCTTTACCTTTGTGTATGGATTTACAGAATTAAGCATCAGGGGCAATGCCCTACCAGAAGACAAAGCGATGTTTTTCAGCCTGAAGACAAGAATCCTAATTATAGGATACAATTTAAAATCCTGTAGCACTTTTTATAGAAAAAGGTATTAACCTGATGATCCTTCCAATCCCCAAATGAAGTGCCTAATTTACTTTGTTCAAGAAATATTGCCTTCATAATTAAACTTGTTATTAGCTCTTCATGCCCCTTTCTCCTGCCTTCAAAGTTTGATTTGAAAGGATTTCTGTTTTGGTGTTGAATTCAAAATTTTGGTTTGCAGCCTATAAGAACTTTGGGAATATAGAATGAATATAATGTTTTCTTAGGTTTTCTTTATTGTTATTGAGTGATGCCTGTTGAAACATTGCGCCATGTCAACCCTCTGAACACAGCTTGGAAGAGGAATGTATAGGCCACCAGTAATTACAGGTTGATGATTCAGGGCATTAAAGAGGATCCAAACCGTGCCTGTGTTGTGCCACATTCACCCACCACTTTCTGCTAATGCAAGCTGGCAGGAGTCACCCTCAAACAGGGTGTTCCTCCCTGCCAGTGGATTCCCAGAGCCTCGGTGTTCCCTTTCCTGCTGGGCTGTGAGCACTCAGTGCTGCTTTCATGGTGCTGGATGTGATGGGCTGTGACACCTCTCATGTCAGTAAAGAGCAGTCTCAAACAATACAGGCACAGGTCACTTAGAGCCTGCCAGATGGAAGAGAAATTGGATGGCACTGATGGAATGTCTATTTTTATCAGCCCACAGTAACTTCAGTTCTCTGAGGTGCAAGCTACCTTATGGTGGAGGCTAAAAAATCTAATACTTTCATAGTTAGGTGTTATCCCTTTCATTCTAGTACAAGCAGATGATTTTATATGGTGCAGTTTCTTGCCTATGGAATATGAAATAAAACTGTGCAGAAGAGCTCTTTTGACCAATCCAAAATGAAATGCACTGTTCAATTGTCATATAGAAATGCAGAATCACAGAAAAAAAATAAGTTTGGATAGGCCCTCAGAGATGATCAAATCCTACTGTTCCCCAAGCACTGTCAAGACCACCACTAACCCATGTCTCCAAGTTCCACATCCACACAACTTTTCATTCCCTTCTGGGATGGGGATTACATCACTGTGCTGGGCAGGCCTTTCCATTGCTTGACAACCATTCCCCTGAATAATAATAATATCCAATCTAAACTCCCCCTAAGTGCAGCTTGAAGCCATATCCTCCTGTCTTTTCATCTCTTACCTAGGTGAAGAGTTCCCCTGGCTGCAGCCTTTCCCCCTGGCTGTCCCCTCCTGGCAGGAGCTGTGCAGAGCCACAAGGGCCCCCCTGAGCCTCCTTTGCTCCAGCCTGAGCCCCTTCCCAGCTCCCTCAGCCGCTCCTGGGGCTCCATTCCCTTGCCCAGCTCCGTTCCCTGCCCTGGACACGCTCCAGCCCCTCGGTGTCTCTCTTGTCCTGAGGGGCCCAGAGCTGTCCCCAGCACTGGAGGTGTCCCAGCAGTGCCAGCCCAGGGGCCGGGCCCTGCCCTGGGGCTGTGTCACCCCCTGGCTGGCACAGCCCAGGGGCCATCGGCCTCCTGCCCCCCTGGGCACCCCTGGGCTCCTGTCCAGCACCAGCACCCCCAGCCCTTTCCCAAAGGGCCTTTTCCAACCCCTCTGCCCCAGCCTGGAGCTGCAGAGAATGGTGTGACACATCAGAACCCAGCACTTGGCCTTGTTGAACTTCATAAAATTGGCCTTAGACCATATTACATGGACCATCCCCATCCCTGCTCCTCCTGATTCAGTGGTAAAGAGGTCAATCTGTTTACCACCTAATCTGACCACCTGACATGCACCACCAAAGGTGTCTGCTGCCCTGACTTTGTGTATTTCCTCTTCCCTTGCATGCTTCAGTTGCTCTTCGTAGCACATTAGAGGATTGCTGTCTTTATTAGTCACCGATAACACATTAATACATTCCTTCTCCTATTACCTCGGACACTAATTTGGTGGAATTGGATACTGACAGTACATTGATGTTGTTAAGGTTAATGACCCAGAGATTTACAAGAGAAGTCACATTAGAAGTCAAATTGATTGTAATAATTGTTTCACTGAGCAGTGTCAACATTAAGTACAGTATGTTGTGCTGTGCCATTCAGGGAGGCCCTGTGGCTGTTACAATCGCTGCGGCGCCGTCGACATCCCCTCCTTACAAGACAATCCACGCTGAAATACTTTTAGGTAAATGCAGCTCTAATAAACGGGTGCCTAAGATGTTCTAAGATATGAGACACTCTGTTTCCAGTCTCTGCACATTATTTTGCCTCCGAGCATATTTTGTACTTCCATTCAGAAGAGATCATTGCTTTTCCCAGGCAGGGTTGAGCGAAAAGCAAAATTTGGTGGTTATTGCCTCCTTTTGGCCTGAAATGTGAGGCAGTACAGAGCACTTCTGCTGTTCTGTCCTAAATTTTTCTCAGACAAGTGGCAGTTCAGATGCTCTGATATTAAGCTGCTTTAAATATTTAAGCTTCAATATAGTGGGTGAAATAATTTTCCTGTTAACACCGCTCTCATACTGACAGTGGCTTGCAGGAATTGCAGATGAGATGCTGTGCGAATCTCACAGAAATGTCACCCTTGACCAAAAGAATGTGTGATTGCCTCTGTGTAATAATTAATAAAACAAACAAGTTGTTATTTTTTCACACTGCAGATCTCATTTTTTCCCTTGCCTGTTACTCTGTGCGTTGCTGCCTCTTCTTTCACTTGCATTTTTCTTTTCCCACTCCAGATATCAATCTGGCAACTGGATAAGTCACTGCTGAGTGGCACCATGAATGGTGAGATGAAAGGTGCTTGTCATGTTGGAGTCCTGTACAGTCATCCACACACCCACAGGGTTTGACTCACCCCTTTCTGCTCTCGTCGTGTCTGCTCTGACTGCAGGGTAATCACGACACTGCTGATGGTGGTGAGTTATGACTAAAGCTAATGCTAGGAAATGAACCCCTCATGTGCCTGACTGAAGTTTCCTTCACATGTTTGTTTATCAGTCTTATTTGCAATACCTCAATGCCTCACCCAAACTGTATATTTTTCCAAGAAAATTCTGATTTTAGCAACAGCCGCAAACGTTCCTTGGAAAGAGGAAAGCTCTCAGTAAAAAATATGTGCTTTGGCTCTGATAATACACACTAAACAATCATCCTCCCTTCTTCCTTTCTCCCATTCTCAGTTTCTCTTCTTCCACAACTTGTTTATATGCTATAATTATGAAATTAACTCTAAGATCTCTTCCAACCCAAACCATTTTATAACTCTATGCTTTTATGTCTGCAACATTGATATATCAGCTAGTCACCTCTGATTCCTCTTCCAACCAGTGGGAAAAAATTAAACAACTTGGCATGATTAGTCTCAGCCTAGAGTGGATAAAGTGCAGCCTAAAATTAAACCAACATGCTCTGTTCACAGCCTCTAAGCATGTCTAAAACTCTAAGGAAGTGAAAACTACAGGTTATTTTGATAATATTTGATAATAATTACTGTGATCGTGGACAGAAGGGTACTCATGTGACCAAGAAGGCAAATTGGACATGGCTTGTCTCAGCCCTAGAGTGTCCACCTGGCCCAGAGCAGGGCCTGGCCCCTGGGCTGCCACTGCTGGGACACCTCCAGTGCTGGGGACAGCTCTGGGCCCCTCAGGACAAGAGAGACACCGAGGGGCTGGAGCGTGTCCAGGGCAGGGAACGGAGCTGGGCAAGGGAATGGAGCCCCAGGAGTGGCTGAGGGAGCTGGGAAGGGGCTCAGGCTGGAGCAAAGGAGGCTCAGGGGGGCCCTTGTGGCTCTGCACAGCTCCTGCCAGGAGGGGACAGCCGGGGGAAAGGGCTCTGGGAATAGGGAACAGGGACAGGGGGAGAGGGAACAGCCTCAGGCTGGGCCAGGGAAGATTTAAATTAGATATTTGGGAAAATTTACTCATGGAAATTGTTGTCAAGCCCTTGCACATGTTGCCCAGCACAGTGGTGTAATCCCCATTCCTGAAGGGATTGAAAAGCTGTGTGCATGTGCACTTGAGGGTATGGGTTAACAGTGAACCAGTTGAGCGTGAGGTGGATGGACTTGATGATCTCAAAGGTCTTTTGAAACCTCAATGGTTTTATGACTCTACAAAGGTGATTGCGGTGAAAATAATCCACTTCTTGTGCATATATGCCTATACTAATGAGGTTGTATTGTGCCTTCTCTCTGTGCCACGCCTACCAAAAATGTGGTTTTCCTGTGTTCCTTCCCAGTAAGGCTGCCAGTTTATCTCATGCTGTGGCAGGCTCTGTTTGTTGTGTTATGGGGAAGGTCCACTCTGCTATTTTTCAGCAAGCAGCTGCATTGCAGGCATCAACATTTGAAGAACTGGCCCATGGTTTTGGGATGTCTAAAAGTGCCACCACACGTAAGAAGAAAACCCAGAAATCGTCGCATTTTTGGATCTTACCACTGTTTATATAACACATCAATAACACGCCAAACACTGTCTTTTGCTCTATGCAGCATGTTGTACAGCTTGCTCTCTGCACCATAGGCTTGTTTTGTGGATGATGTGTAAGCTGGGATATTACTTTTAAAATGTATTTCAGTGGCATCATGTATTCTGCAACAGGCCTGTCAAAATACAGTGTCAAGCTCTCATATGTCACATAAAAACTGTTTGATGTTCTCCTCACTTGAACTCCAACTTTGCATTATAATTAGGAGAGATCTTGACTGGGTGAACTTGTTAGCTTTTTACATGCACAAGCCTAAGGACACTTTAATTAAAGTCAGAGGGAAGCTTGAAAGCACAGGCAGCAAGAAAAAAATATAATAAGACTAAAAATAACCTATTCAAAACTGCTGTAGAGAAGGCAAGGGACAGGACATGTCACAAGCAGGGAACATTATGAACTGGGGGAGTCGAACCGTTCCTTCCCCAGCAGCAGGACACAATAATTATAAGTATAAATCATGCTGCACTTGTTGTCATTTGACAGCCCTGGAAAAGAAGAATGACAACACTACTGACCAGTAAAACTGGTTGAGAAAAGGGGTTCTTGGGTTTTGTTTTTATCAGCAAAACCCAAATTCTTTGTGTTAAATTTTTTAGAGGGAAAGGGAATTTTCCAAAACAGTGTTGGGAAAAAAAACAAACTACGATTTCTTTTTTTTTTTATTTTGTGCAAATATTCTTCAAAAAATTACCTGTACAGAGACAAGAAAACATCAGAATCATCCTGAAGAAGTATTTCAATTTTCAAATTTTCTAATTTTTGTACTCTTGTGGAAAATCAGCTTTTACAACAAATCTAAAATTTTTCACTTAGAAAATATTACTTTTGTCCCCTTTAATAGATAAAAGAATGGATAATTATGTCATGTCTTTTTTTCTCATTTTTTGCTTGATTTTATTTTTTTTCCAGTCCAGAGCAAGCATTTTACCCTTTGGCTGATTTTTGAGCAGTCTTAATTATTTTGTTCTTGCCTAATTACTCCTCTCTCCTCCAGTGTCCATATCTCACAATTTCTTTCTAAATAAATAAATTAGACAGCATGAATGCAAATTTTACTTTCCAAAGAACTAGATATAGACACCTCACACATTTTCTTTGTCCTCCTCTATGCCTGGTACTGTGGCTATGACTCACATCAGTGGAACAGAAAGGAATCTTGTTGCAAGGCTTAAATGTTCCTCCTTGTACAATTCCCACTTGCATGAAAAGTCCAAGATTCCAATAATTCTCACTGTGACTGATTATTTAAGATGGGATTCAGTTCACAGATTTTCACCTTTTCAGAACAGTGCAGCAAATCCATAGCCTTGTCCTTATTCAAAACAGCATTGATGCTACCATTCTCTAACTTCTAAACTCTTTCAGAATGTAGTATTGAATTTGACATTCCTGATTCTTCTCTGTGCTTGTACATCTCCTTGTATTTTTTCTTTCTTATCTCACTTTACAGCTCATTCCTTTGCACCTTATTTGCAGATTTAAGCCAGCACAGGTTGGGATTTTGTTTTTCATCTTCTGTGCCCTGACTTGTTTGGGACTGGTCTTGACTCTGCGGGTTCAGGATCCACTTCTATTTTACTTATTCTAAAGCTCTCCTTCAGGGTATGCTTTAGTTCTTGCTCTCTTTGTCTTCTTTTGTCTGGGGGAAATAATGGGATATCATCTCACTAAAAGGCAGTGCTGGAGGGTCCAAGAAGCAAATGCATATTTGCATTTGTGGTGGGAGAGCTGCAAGGCTATACCCAGCTGTTGCAGATTGGTCCTCCTCAAAACCTTTAACTTTAATGATTTTTACCTCCTTACCTTTACCAGGGAAATGTTGCCATACCTCTGTTAATCTCCCACAACAGGTTGGTTCCTACTTGTTTCCACAGGAAAACAGGCAGTCAGAACCCTGTCTGGGAGTCGCTTTGAGTCACTCATCACTGTCTCTAGCTCAGTGTTTATGTATGTATGTAAATCCACCTACATCCCTGCATAACCCACAGAGGCAGCGTGACAGAAGCTGTGGCAGGTCACAATCACAACCCCATCTGTTCCCAACAGCGACTCCCTGAATACATTTGAAATTTAATACAAACAAAATTGAGACAAGATTGCAACTGGCTGAGGTATGAGGGATTGAACACTTCATCTGCTCCAACAGCTTCTCAGACACCCCTAAGAACAGAATTTTTATAGCAAATATCTTCTCAGAAATGTTTTTTGTTTATTGTTAGTTTTAGGACTTTTAAAGTATCCTCTAAAATCATTAAATGTCTTTGGATCCTTGTTATGTCAGTGTAAATAATAATAAATATGTTCCATAAAAGAATTACTTGATTTATCTAAATGATGCCTCAAAACACATCAGGAGAATCACTTGAAAGGAAAACACCTCCCTGGAAGTGTTCAAGGCCAGGTTGGATGGGACCCTGAGGAACCCAGTCTACTGGAAGGTGTTCCTGCTCATGTCAAGGGGTGGAATTGGGTGAGTTTTAAGGTCCCTCCCAACCCAAACCATTCTGTAATTCCACAACATGGCTAAAAGCCATTTTCAGAGTCAATTCAATGTATGCTACTGAGTCTGCAGTGTCACATGCAATGAAATGAGATGTATAAAGTTGCTTCCTCATCTAGGCAACTTTACACATTGGCAATATGAAAATAAACCAGCATATGAGATTCTCAACAGGGAGAAACTAAGGAAAACAAGAAAAGATATAGAAATCCTCTGCCAAGCTGGATTGTATGGGAAAGATATTATTATTATCTACCAAGAAATACGTCCAGCTGTCAATGCACTCCTCTGTGGGAGCTGACAGTCACACAAAAGAAGGCCAAGTTAGCTCTCAGAAATGCTGGAAGTATTGCGATATGTGAATAAGTACCACTGCAGATGTAGCTGGTTAAATTATAACACCGTGATCGCTGAAAGCAGAGACTGTCTTGGAGAATAAAACAAGACAAAAACCAACTCCACAAAACCACTATCCTGGCTAAATATGGCCAAGGACATCAGGAACCTGGACACCATGAGAAGTACTTGGGCAAAAACGGAGCAGGCAAAGACACACCTTAAAGTGTAAATCCTTACAGGAGATAAATAGAAGCAAGATAGGGAAGAGATCATTTCATTCCAAGCTCTTAGAAACATACTCATACTTGGACATCCAGGAAAGAGATGAACTGCTTGACATAACTACTGAAATAAGGCAAGCCATGTAGTAGTTCGGAAATCAAAGTATCCCAAGACATTAAATTTCAGACTGCAATCCTAGCTTTCTGGCAGGGACTTTTGTTAATTATATGAGAGTGGGAATTTGGTCACACCACATCTCCGTACTTAAGCCATGAGCTTGACAGATCAAATTTCTAACCTGCTCATAAATGAGCTCAAAGAAGTCTTGGATAGAAACCTGGTCCAAATCTTAATACTGAGTTGTTGAGGCTTTGCAATGCCTATAGCTGGAAATTTTGTTAATAACGACTTAGTTTCCCCAGGAGAAGCCACATATCATGAAGCAAGTCAAAGTACTTGAACTGATACAAACTCAAACTTCTAACATGTCACGGGTAGAAAGATTATGTTGTTCAAACCTCCAATTACTTTGTTCTCACCAAACCCAAGACAAAACAATAGGGAGTACAAATTAATGAAATGCACTTTCCCACAAGACATGATGAGCAGGATATTAAAAAAGAATTATTTCGTGACTTTAAACTTCCTGAAATGTCTCCTACAAGAACCCATCCAGGAGGTATCTTGCTGTCACAGGAGAAATTCACACTTAACACCACTGCAGGGTACAGTGGATGAGTCTTTGATACTGAGGAAGTTAAAAAACATCCCTCCAAGGCCAGCATGGGGGGTGCTTTAAGCAATCTGCTTTAAGGAAAAGTGTCCTTGCCCATGGCAGGGGCTGGGAACAAGAATATAAGATCCCTTTCAACCAAAACCGTTCTTTGATTTTATGAACTTTCAGAGAACTGTGTCTTAAATCTGAAGAGAACCTAACTCTGCACATCTTAGGAAGTTCCCAGTTCAATAATGGGAGCCACAGGGAGTAGCAACAGGGCTAGTAAAAGTTTATTCCTCCTGCATAGCTACTTTTTGATATTTGCAAATATATAAATGCCTGCTTATACCCAGAATAAAAAATAAACATAAAATAAAGTTCTTCCATTGCTGGGAGGGTCTTATTTATTTATTAAATATTATTATTTATTNAATCTGGAACTTTTCTAAAGAAGCATTTGGCTTCTTTTAGCACTGACTTCATTCTGTTCTTTCATTCTTTTGGTGACATAAAATTTACTTCAGGACCACATTGCAAAGGTTTTTGCATCAAACAAATCACCATCAACCACAAATCTCCAAAGGGTCTCAGGAGAGAAATAAATGAATAAATAAACAGAACGGAGTCCAGCAGATAAAAGGCAATGAGAAAGGGATCAGGCAGTGTAGGTCAGAGCATTTGCTGAGGTTTGTTCTCCCTACAGGGATGTCTGACAGTAGAGGGGGAAGACAACCTGGTATAGGTGGATGTGGGAATTCTGACATGGCATAGGAAATGATGTCTGGGTGCTGGAGAGGCAGAAATACTGGGAAATCAGTTCCTCAGAAAAAACCTGAATTATTCTGTTTTCCTTAACATGGCACAACCCTTCTCCTTCACTGTCCTTGTTCTCCTGCTTGTGAACTTGTGAGAAACAGGTGGACTGAGCATATTATTATCCTTGCTGCCTCAAGCACTGAAATTCGGCTCTTTGAGCAAAGCAAAAGGTCTTGGAGGTAAAAGCATTGCCTCTTTATAATTAATTTTTACCAATATTCTTTTCTCTGGAATTCATGCATCTAATTTTTATGTGACTATCTTCAATGAAATCATCATACATTAATGTTTTCTTGTGTATGTAAGGAGAGGGAAGGGGAAGTCCTGAAGGCCAGCATGTCCATGCCTGGAAAACATGAACACTGATCCAGAATGACTACAGAAAACCCTTGACACTTCACTATTGCAATATCAGTTAAGGTTTTATTTGGGCACGTGGGTCAGCAGCCCTCAGGATATTCTTTCCCTGCTTTGAGAGGTGATGACAACACCAGAGTTAGGAGCTCACCTTTTGGGCATTCCAAGTAAAAGAAAGGAGGAGCAGACTCGTGCTCTTCTCTCCAGGCTGAGAGGTCAAACATCAAACCAGTATTCCATGTCTTACAGAGTCACCATACAGGGACCACCCTTGAGAACTCTTAGTCTGCTGCTGGTGTGGGATCCTCTGTCTTGTCTTAGTAATTAAGGTCATTAAGGTAACTTTCATTACATTTTATTGAGTGTGGACTAGAAGTGAACATGACAATAATAGCCACAGTGCAGTTGACCCATGGAAAATTGTAAAATTGTGGTATGGTCTTTAAACATCTAGGTCATACAATTTCATCAAGAGATACATTTCTTTGCTTTTCCACAGCTTTCTCATGTGACTTTAAAAGTTTGGCCACAGTTTCTAAGCCATTAAAATGACTGAACCATTCTCCAGCTACAACACAATTTTCTTTCCAACTAAAGATTTTTTGTATCCAGAACATTAAATATTTGGTAGCAATAGGTTTTCAAATTATGATAAAGCATATAATAAATGCATGCAGGCCATAAAGAATTTTATTTTTTGCTATTCCAGATGAACTATTGTCATCAAATACAGTAAGAACACTAATTAGATTGACTTGTATTACTTCACATGTCTATCAGAGCAGGGCAGAGATCATCTGAGCCATTTCTCCTGGAAGTTTATGAGACAAAAAAAAAACCCTTAGTGTTTTTAGATAGAAGTTGCATAAAAACACTTTATGAGTGAGCTTACTGGGTTCCCACACATACGTAAAAAGAAAGCAAGACACAGAAATATTAATCATTTTGTCAGGAAATCCATAATTCTATAGCTATACTTAAAGTGAGAGCAAGTTCAGCAAGTCACAGGCTTTTATCAAAGTCAAAAAAGCTTGAGAAATGGGATCTCTGCAACAACAGAAATGGAACTAGAGAATGATTAGCCTTCCCCTTCCTCCCCCTTCTTCCAAGGAAATGAAATCTTCAAGACGAAAGGATTAAACTGCAAACTACTGGTACAGAAATGGAAATTTCTTCCCGACGATGATTAGCATATTTTCCACATACACTTTATCACGTCTGGAGCTTTTGGCACCCATGCTCAAGGCTTTGATGTGGGTCAGTAGCTGGCAGGGGCCAAAAGAGAACAGCACTGAAAACACTTTGGCTCCTTGCAAGTGCACCAGACCAACATAAATGGCAATAATCACATCAGAGCATGGTCACATTGGAACGGTCACACTTAAGTAAGTGCAGGGAAGTTACTGAGCCTAGAATGTCATCAACTACTTTTATAGTCCAGATTTCTACCTTTCAGCCTTATCCTTCTATGGGAGAGGGCCTAATTTTCATGATTGATATTTGTCTCAATGTCTCTTAGTTTTACCTAAATGATCAGTTTGATTTAACCCAACAGGATGACTTTCAAAGTTTGAGGCTAAATATGTCCAAAAGTTTAGAAGAGATTTCCCTTTTAGCAATAGCTACAGATATAAAACTCATTTCTGAATCTGTATCATGTATAGTAAGTTCTGAAATGCTTCTAAATATTTTTAATATTAACATTCCATGGAGGAGATTTATTTCTTTACAACTCTCCCTATTAAATATTATAATGTTGTTGTTTATATTATAAACCAATGCCTAAGGGTATCTTTTTCTCATCCTTTCTCTAATATGTTTGAAAAATAATTACATGGACAAAGACAGGCCTAAAGTCTTAAAGGTCATAATACTGAAAAACACCACAAATTAAATAATTCTTCTTCACCTTAACTCATCCCTTACTTGAGTTCATTCAGAGTGTATGCTTCCTGAAGGTCCTGAAGGAGAATGTGCTTGTTATCCATCAGACTTGAGGGAGAAGGCAGCAAAATAATGTATACCAGTGGGGAGAAAAAGCCATTCAAGCAAAAACCTTCTATGAAAAAAACAAAAACCAAACAAACAAGCCAACCAAACAAAAAAAAAAGCTTTATTTTGTACAAAGCAAAAATACTTCAGGTGAATTAATCTTCAGTAATGTGTCATGCACAGAGGTGGTAAGAAACTGCTTGTGTGTTTTTTTCTTCACAATTTTCATTCCAGTGAGGGATTAAAACGCAAAACTTCAAATATATTTGCAAATTGAAGTGAAAAATACATCGGTACACCCCAAATGAAGAATTTTATTGCAACAGCTTAAAAATTTTACTTTCTCTTATATTATATTAAGCTACAAATGTATTCAAATTCCAACATAGAAATATTAGCTAGTAAAATTCCAAATATTTCCTTTCTGAAAGTGTCCAAAAATAGTATTTTGATAGTGTTTAAATATTTGACCAGAAAAACCCCACCTCAAATTCAAACGGAGTCATTAACTCATCCCTTCAGGCTCCAGGGACAGGAAATTCTGTCTGCTGAGAAGATCCCAAATTCTCACAGGTTCACAGAGTAGGATTCAATCTCCTTTTATTGAAGTATTTTGATGCATCTTTTCCTTCATATTAGTATTTTTTAGTATTCCACATAGAAGTTTTCTGAAATTAGTCAGACTGCATCAATTGATTCCATCACTGCATAAACATCTTTGTGCACCCAACATTGTCACTCAGCCATGTGAAGGGCAAGTCTGTTTGTAGACAACTCAAAGTGATTAACCCATCTATAAATCAATGAATAGGAACTAAACTAGCTTAGTAAAAAAAAGTCAAATACCAATTTATATTGTGCAAGATAATGCCACACTAATAAATGCAGGGAAAATGCACTTGGTCATATTAGGACATATAGAGAAGATATATGGCAATACTTGTTCATCAAGAATTATTATTTTTCTCGGATTTTAATGTGCTCCTCAGAGTTATTCTTCCTAATCAACTTTTAAAGTAAGCATCTTGTTAAGAAATAGTAAGAGCTTTGCTTTTGCATTTTCCACCAAGTGTCCAGGGAAAATGATCAGGACATAAGACACAATTAAGGAAAGCAGTTTCTTATCAGTGAACCTCTGCTAAGCTTCGAGGCCTATGGCTTTGAGTGAAGAGGGATCAGTAGATATGCAGGTATGAGGAAACACAACTTCTTCCACATCTCTCTATCAAACCTGTCTGCTCCAAAATGAGAGAGGAAATACTTAATAAATTTTAATAGACTTGGAGGTCCGTGCTGTAATTTTATCATGCACTAAGACAGGTTAAAAAATGCTACACAAAGCCCACGCAAGTCTGAGAGTTAAAGAGAGGACTCTTGGCTATATTAACAGTGGCTTTGGATATTTCAATAAGATAATAGCCTTTACTTTTTGTTTTTAATCCTTTCAGTGCACTGCACTAAACCACTCTAATAACTTACTTGACTTTTGTTTTAATTAAAATAGTACAGCTATGCCTTTGAAACACAACAGTCACCTTTCCAAGCTTGCATACTGTGATTATGCACTGTCTTTGGTGAGGGAAGGACATGGGACTGTCATAGATCATTTTACCATCAAATTTCTGGCCAGCAGCACTGGATTGATGGGACAGAGTTCATCTTAATCTCCAGATAAATTCACCTCAGAAAACTGTGTGTAGAAATAAACAGAGCACATGGTATGTTGTTGCTATTGTTTTCCAAAATGCATAGTATCACAGAATCACAAAAATCCAGAATCATGGAATCACAGAGAAATTCAGAGTCATGGAATCACAGAACAGCCTGGGTTGGAAGTGAATGGGGTGGCATTAATCTGGTGACTTGTCACCAGTGGGATTCCACAGGGCCCCATCCTTGGCCCTGTGCTCTTCTACATCATCATTAATGATTTGAAGGCAGGAATGGGAAGGACACAGTGCAAGTTATCAGATGATACAAAACTGGGAGGAGCTATTGACTCTCTTGAGGACAGAGAGTCCCTGCAGAGAGACCTCAGCAAATTAGAGATGAAATATCACCAACCAATGAGGTTCAACACGGGCAAGTGCCAGATCCTGCACCTGGAAAGGGGCAGCCCTGGGTGTACAGAGAGAGTGAGGAATGAGATCCTGGCAAGCAGTGCCATGGAAAGGCACCTGGTGGTCCTGGTCAGGAGATGCTGAATTTGAGCCAGCAGTGCCCTGGCAGCCAGGAGGGACATCCCT